>JAOXYM010000017.1:5966804-5987802 GCA_028567055.1 Leptatherina wallacei | reverse complement strand
GGCTGGAGCCTATCCCAGCAATGTATCAGGCGAGAGGCAGGGTACACCCTGGACAGGTCGCCAGTCTGTCACAGGGCTATATATATATATTTATTTATTTATTTATTTATTTTAACTTAGGTTAGTCAGTTTTTAAGGACATTTTGACAACAGCTCACAATTTAACAATAGAAAATGTTTAATAGGTTTTGCTGGACGGATAGAATGACTCGAAACTCGAACAAAGGGGGCAAAAAAAGTAAGCTTTTTACAAAAGAAAATGTAATTTTTGATGCCTTTAGAACTGGAGAAGTTTTTAGGGGAAAAAAATCAAACCGAAATTCAAGATCTACAGAGATTTTAATCACTTTAAGTTTGATGTTTACTTTCATGTGTGTCTGCACAGTTTAACCAGAACATACTACTAAATCGATGCATACTGTGTGCCCTTAGCAGGGTGAAAAATTCACGAGTTTCCACAGCACGAGTCAAGCCAGTACAGACTGGATGTGCCCGGCCTGAGTTCCTGTTTAATGCAGTGGCTACTACTGCAGCAGGAACAAAGAAATAAAATAGAAACCATGTCGATCTCAGCGCTGAGCGTGGCTCTGCATCAAGTCCTCTGTCTCTATATTACATGAACAAGCACCAGTAGGTCAAATTTAATGAAAACAACATTTTGTTTAATCTTGTCTTTGCTTTGTTTTTTTTTTGTAGATGAAATCACCAACAGTTTCCGTCGTTACGGGCACCTGGTGGTAGACTGGCCCCACAAAGCTGAGAGCAAATCCTACTTCCCACCTAAAGGTAACAGCAGGTTCTCAGGGCATAATCTCTATTTTCCCATCTGTTATCAAAGTCTGCACCAATAAATACAACCTTAGGTGCGTCGCCATGCTAGACTTTTGTAAAGATTCATATTACCAAGAAGTCATGGCTCAAGCTGGGCAAACTTGAAGGTGTCTGTTTATGAGAGGAACCCCCTGTTGTCATTCCATGGAGAGATACATACAGTATATAATGACCAAAAGTTTTGAGCCAAGAAATGTTTATTTAGATGAACACCCGAGGAGTTTGAAAGTTTGTTTCCTTACTGCATTGAGTCTCAGGTGTCATTTTTGGATAGGTAATCAGAGTAGCATCACCCTCCTCCGAGCCTCTGCATCACTCCATTTGGCCTGGATGCTCCGGTGTGTCATATTAGGGAAGCTATTAAAGACACTCTGGAAATAACTTGCATTCCATAGGCAGATGGTGATATACTGCATCTGGAAGACCTGTGAAAATATCTGTCAGGTTTTCCTCCTACTCTCATCTTTCACCCTCTTCCCCTTGATATATTTTTTTAATGCTTTGGAAGTTTATTTTGAATAGGCTTTGCAGCGTAACGTCCAAAGCCAGGAGGAAAAATGATGCATCCTTTTAGGGGAATGAATGAGCTAATGCAGTTGGAGGACGCCGCCATGTAAGGGGAGGGGACATGGGGGACTAGAGATCTGTCCAGCTTTCTTCTCTCGCTCTAATTGAGACCCCTCTCTCCTGAACTCTGTGGGGAAACCGCTGAAAACGTCTTGTTTATATCACACTTTCCACAATAGATGGCAAGGGCCTGGACAGATGCTTGGTCGTGGAGTTTTAGCGCCTTTAGCTTCAGGGTTGATGTGTGTGGGAGAGAGTTTCATGTTGCCGGGTGCACGTTGAACTGAGTACTTTACAAATGTGGAATTCATGTCTAGAGGTTATCAACCTTTCCTCCTGTTAAACGTCCTGCCAAGCTTGACCGAATGGAAGGTGGCTGTCACTTTCCGTCCTGCTTCGCATTAAACTGTCGGCAGCATGTGTCTGTGCAGTTATGAAAGTGTTTTGGTTGAGGGATGAGTCATATTGTGGCTCAGTCTGACTTCAGGGCCAGGGTAAAGCTCTTTTGGTGGTTGGGGAGAGCTGCAGCCAAAAAGGGAGGAAACAGAGAAATAGACGAGATAGCTTTGTTACCAACCTTTTTTTTTTTTTTTTTTTTTTTACAATTCTGGTTTTATTTCTCATTCATTGCACATTATTGTCAGTAGCTGGGTTGTTGGAAACTCAGCATTTTCTGTAGACATTACTTTGAAATGTATCAAACATCTTAACATTGCCTCATTAAGCACTCATCTCCTCCACGGCAACAGCACTCCACAACAACGGGTAAATATGCTCTGTCACACCACAAAGGACAGCACGAGGGACACAAGCCCAAGCTGTATTCGGAGATTAAAGCTGCATTCATCAACATTCGTAGAATGGATCAAAAGGCTTTGTGACAATAAAAACGTCATTCAAGGACACAGTTTTTGTGTCTTTTAGCTCTCTGTTTTTGTTTGCCCCTGCAGTTTAAGTGTACAATCCCACTATCAGTCTTGTTTATAGCCACAGTAGGCTATTTACCGGATGCGAGTCTGCTTAAGCCTAAGGCTCATTTATGCTCTATTTGCATAGGTAAATACGTATCTATTACTTAGAATCTATTGTAATAGGTCTGTTATCAAATGTCAAACGTCACTGCCCACATACTCCAATGCATCGTTTATGTTGGCATGGTTGTTTGACAATACATCCACTAGAGGGCAGTGCAAAGTTCAGAGTTTCAATAGCAATATCGCAAACATGGCGACATGGAAGGGGATCATGATTATACATTCTCAGAAAGAGACATGAAAGAGGCAGCGCAGTAAACGGCGGTGGTCTATGCAGCCATTAAATACAATTTGGCTTCTTATTTTTCTTTGTTCATTTTGCTGGTCCTGCATGAACTGTGTAAAAATGCCCCCACGATTTCTGGTGTTACTGCCCTGTTTGCCCCGTTTGGCTACGTAGTTCTTTGAAAACTAACTTAAATGCGCACAAAATGAACGTAGGGGACAAAACGCTCCATTCGTATGCATATTTAATGTTGAGCCTAAATGAGCCCATAGTGTTGCATGTGCAGGTGCATTGATTAGCATAATGGTAATTCATTCTCAATGACTATGATGCACTTTTATGAACTCAGTATCTTGAATTGGTGGATAAATGATTTAAATTATTAAGTAAATTATTATTTTCTTTTCTGGGACTCAAAACAACATGGAGACATTGACTGATCTTGCAAAGTCTAAAATATTCCCAGGCATGGAAGTAATTTCTAAGTAATGGTTGTCTCTGTTTTTCTCTTGAAAATGCAACCACACTTCTTTTTTCTTCTTCATCAAAGAATGTCAGGACAACTAGTACTTCTGCTTAATTAAAACCGTAAGCAGCGTAGCCTTTGCCACCACCCTCTGGTGACACTATTAATTAGCCAAATGCTTTCGCCTCCAATCAGACACATTTCTTTTTTGAATGGAAACACCGTTAGGGGCAGGGATCTAGGTTTTCTATGTAGCAATGGTGTATGGTTGGTTTGCTATGACTGCCATGTGACTCACATCCTGAGCATGCAGCACTTGCGTCAAGTAATGACTCACATTGGGTATCAAACGGCATCTTTTTGCAAACAAAAAAAACTGAGCAACTGGTGAATGTGGTGCAGAAATGGACTTTTAAAGCTATAAATATTTTCCTCAGGAAGTGGTGGAGAGCCCAAAAAAAAAAAGCTTCGAAGTGGAGCATAAAAGTCTTAATGTTTGGTTGTCTGAACATGTGTGAATGGGTGGTTAACTTATTTGTCAAGTATACTTTTAAACCAACCAGTGTTGAGTTCAAGCTACAGATATTGACGTTTAAAAGTGTTGGGAAGAAAAAATGCATAATGACACACCTCTGTTTGAGATTGTACTTCCCATCACCTAACTGAAATATCATGGTGATGTAGCTTACACCCTCTCCTCTTGCCTAAACACTGTCATGGCTATTGTTGGTGATGAGCTTGAATGTTAGGGAGCTATTTCTATAATGTCATCTGCATACAGATCTATTTTACGCTGCAAGAAACCTATTAGCTGGAGTTTTATATCTGTCTGCATTACCCAGGCCTCGGTTTATCTTTTCACCCTCGTGTTAGGATTATACCCAGTGAGTGACTATCTCAAACTGAGATGATTAGTGACACTCGATTACTCTGCTCTTCTACTCTATCACTTTTTTCAGTTGAACCAAGGCCTCGGCGTCTACACTTGTTCAAGGGGAGCAGATGTTTGTGTCTCCCTCCGCCCAACCCTTCTCTTGCTCTTCTTATTTTCCTTCAGCTGTCAGCAGCTGGTATATTTACATTTTGTGGCATCATCGCTTCCCTCTTCTGATTCTAACCTCTCATGGGATATGTATTACAGCCTACATGGAGGATTAGAGTCATCCATCCCTTCAAGTTTCCTTGGTAGTGTTGCAGATTTATTTCTTGGGTCACCTTTGTCAGCTGGGCTGAGCAGATGTTTAAACCGTCTTGTGGAAATCAAATTTACATAGACGTCTGTTTCTAAGTTCACCGTGGATTTAAATGTCATCATCAAAGCCAGTGAAGTGTACAACATGACTGTGCCCACTCCATCAAGTCGTCAGGAATCAGATTTCAACAAAGCCAGCATAGGTTTCAGTCGGCGAAGTAACCGAATAGGATTTCAATGTTGAACTTTGATATACCAGTAAAAAGATGTTTGTGCACTACTTACATTAATGACTGACTCTTAATGACTTCAGTACCAACTGACCAACATAGCTAGATAAAGGGAAGCTGAAGCTAACACCAAGAAGCAATGCAGCACTGTGGCTTAGTTGTGTGTTGTCTTAGCTTTTATGGCTTACATTTTGACAGTAGATATTTTGTTCGACACTACTCTTGCTAGTAGGCTATATGAAGCTAAAGCTATGCTATGGCTAGCACTAGCTTAGTTCAGCACTTTCTTTTAGCCAAGAAAGATTTCATTAACTTAGATGTAATTAAACAAAATTGAACATGAAATGAAATATAAACTTACTCTATTAATCCCCAAAGGTAAATTCTAAAACATTGAGTTAGTCAGACTAGCTTCTTGCTCATATCAGTGTTTTCTATCGATCATTTTTCAAGGCGAAATAAGTCAACGTTGTTTTAGATAACGGGTATCTACTGAAGTGGCTAGAGATAGTCAGCGTTGTTTAGTTTCCCTGAAATTTTACAAAACATCACACCAGTAGGACTTTGGGCTAACCGTGTTGTCTCTCATGATGAGTCAAACTACTGGCCTTCATGAATGCATGAAGTCATAGTTAGTCGGTGGAATTCCCTGTTTATCTGTAAACAGCACTCTTTAGGGTTGGAAATGCTGCCGGTGCACGTATTCCCTTGCTTGCTAGACAGTGTTGGGAGCTCAGCATAAAAGCTCAATAAATCTCAGGCACGAGCCACTGCGGATCTGCGCTCGCCTCCTGTGGCATAAGCCTCCGCACTGCGCAAGGCTGATGGAAAAAGAGACAGAGTCTCAGCAGTGGTCAGACTAAATATCCGTGGCATAGTGCCCCATGGAATATGGAGTCTGCTTTAGGCACTGAAGCATATTAGTGAAAATACATTGTAATATAATGTGATGCCATTTATTTGCACAAGTTTAAAAGCAGCAGGAGTCACAATAACTGACAAATGCCACTAGAGGGATCCATAAAGACTCTGAATGCTTATTTAAAATGCCATAAATATTCATTTTGTTTTACTCATGGCAGTGATTTTTATTTAAAGACGTGAGCTAGCCTGGTAAATATATTTTGCCCTTTCAGGTGTCAGTGATTCTCACAGGGCAATTTTTTTCTGTATCTTTAAAAAGTTCTGCAGCTTTTAGAGAAAGTCTATTAAAAGTTTCGGTTTTTTACGTCCGTCTCCACAGTTTCTGCCCTCATGCTCCTCCTGCTTACCAACACCTCCCATATATTTCTGAACTTTTGGGTTTGTAAGGCACTCATTCATGCTGCTTCTCTCCACTCTTCCTACCTTTACTTACCCCCCTCTCCCTCTTTCCATCTGTCTAACCCCTCTCTCCCTCCTCCTTCCTCTGTGTCTTTCTCCTGCCCTGGGTCATGGAACACGCTGTTCCCTCCCTCCGACTCAATGAGCTGCTGGCTTACTCTGCCTTTTCATGCCTTTTTTTTTCCCTTTTTGCTGTGCAAGTAGTTTTTTTTCTCTTAGGGGGGATGTCAGTACTAAACCACATGATTTTTCCCAGTGACAAACCCTCTTTATGTAAGTCTGCAACACAAAGACAGGGGTCTTATATCGGGTGATGACGAGTTATGTGGAGGAAAGATGAGGAGGTACAAAATTCTCTTCATGTCCAATTGAATTTTGTATTTGTGAGGTTTGGTACTGATAAGTGTTAACCATTAAAAACAGGGATGATCTGGTCACTCAATGCAGCTGATCGCATGGTGGAGTTTTTTTTTTGTACAACATAGCACTACATGCATGCAAAGATTGAAGTTTTCTTCTTCAAAGTCATCAGATTGTAATGTTTTAGCTTCATGTTGTTCGTGGTAAAGCTGCAGAATTATTTTGCTCATATAATGTAAGACAACTGGCCCCACAGCTCAAGGGGGGGAAAACGGTGTTGCATCGCTGTAATGAGAGACGCCAGATGCATGAGGACGCATGTCATGCACACGCAGTCACACGCTGACAAAAGCCCTCTCACAGCAGCAAGCTTTGAGTTATTCTGGGACACTTGCGTCTGCTTATGCACCTGCTTGCTTTTTTTTTCTTTCCACTCCACCTTTGACGCTCGCTGCTTTTTCTCCTCACTTCTGTTTCCATCCTCCGTCCCGTCTCCTGTGACACTCGCACTCAGACATATCTGCAACCCATTTGACAGGGTCTGCTGAGTCAGGCCTGTAATTTTTGTCTTACCCCCCCCCCCCTGCTCATGTCATCTGCAGCAGCTCCACTAAGAAACGATTAAAGCAAGACGTGACGGCGGCACATTCCTGTCTGCCATTTTTACTGATGCATTTGCTCACCAAAGTGTGTGTGCTACCTGTGAAGTCGAGCGACAAGGTTTCTAAAAGCGTCTCCTCAGGAGACGCGCAGCTTTTGTTGTCACCTCAGGAGACACTACAAACGAAGTGACAGGAGGTTAGTGTGTACTTTTGTAGAAATGATTCATGGGGCTCTTCTCAGACAGCAGCTCATGTTCCCCTGATACATGGTTGCAACAGGTGGTACTGTGCAACATACTCCAGAGATAACTGTGGACCATTATCTTCAAGACAAAAAAAAAAGTGGATTTGGACTTTTGGATTTAGTTTTTTTTCTGTGATGTTCAGCCTATAAATCAAATCCTAATTGCTCACCGACCCCTGTAGCTCCGTGTGATGGATGTTGCCTCTTGAATCGGTTTTCTGCTACTCTTCAGATGGCTTAATAGCTCTGACCTTGCATAAAGTCTCTGCTCTCGAAGCTGAATTATTCAACAGTACAGAGTGACTGTCTGAATTGCTCTTTCTTTGTGCTTCGCAAAGGACATCACCAAACTCTTCCCACCTGACCCGTCGCTCACGATATCCTGCGGTGTGTTCAAGACTGATCAATATTGCATGGTTCCTTCAGAAGTGGAGCACTTTCAGCCATTTATTCTTAGGCAGCGCAGGAAGCAAGGTGGCAGGAGCGATGCGATTTATGGAAGCAGGGTGGAAAAACAAGCCATGCAGCCTTTATGCCTGCGTGAGGCCCAGCTTGTCTTAAACTATCAATAGTTTCGGAGGGGAAAAAGTACATGGCCTAGTCATGGGGTTGTGTATTGTAAGAGTGACACTGAAAATACTAAAATCTATCAATTCGTGCCAAGAAGAAAGACTTTAAAGCATTACATTCAGAACCTTGTGACTTTTAAGTCTTTAATGTGAGTTTTTGCTCTTCCAGGCTATGCCTTCCTGCTGTTCCAAGAAGAGACTTCTGTTCAGGCCTTGATCGACGCCTGCATCGAGGAGGACGGCAAGCTCTACCTATGTGTTTCCAGTCCCACCATCAAAGACAAACCGGTAAGTGGAGACATTCCTCTAGTCAAAAATACATGACAAGCCTTACCTCGTCAAAAACATTGTTCATGATACGCCAAGAACCAAAGCACAACGTATGAGCCTTTTTTTGACCATTAATTTTCACCTCCAATCAAGCGGATCATTTTGGTAGTTGTTTAGTGACCCACGACCTGTTCCTCTGTGTCTGCCTCTTTTGAGATCTGTAGTACTCAGAAACCCTCAGAGCTCCTTATTACAGAATGAGAGAGCGCACAGTAAATAGTCTGAGAGCTCAGAACAAACACCAAGCTGAGAAAAAAATATCTGACTGACAATTTTATTCTCATATACTTACAATCTCATCTGTGCATTTGATGAAGACAGGTGATCAATTATCTATTCTTTTTAAACTACAATCTTTTTAAACTAAATCTGAACAGCTTGGTGAGAGACATAAGGGCCCTGATAGAAAATGGCAAGGTTGGGATTTGCCTGTGTTCTTGAGTTATTATCGACTTCAGATGCCCAAATATATGCTGTCACTATATGTTTCTCCATAATATAGCCTCTTTAAATTTCAGGGAATAACTTTTAAAAAAGTATTTGCCTCTGTGGACAATGAATGTATGAAACGTCACTGCAATCCATCCAAAAGTTTATTAGATATTCTTTTAATAAAAGGAATAACATTTGAAATGTTTGCCATGTCTAGTGTTGGCAGCTCATTAGCAGAACACCAGGAGCTCCAGTGCTCCATCTGTGGTTGCACAGGTACGGCAGAGATGAAGTGTCACCTTCATTTTGAACCAAACACCCTCATAGAGGCCTCTTTATGGTGTATGTGGTGGTGGTGGGGTTTTATGACCAGATGATGTTCTTAATTTCACCACCATGAGTGACCGCTGGCCGAAATAGCAGCAAAGCAGAGTGGCAGTTTTGTATCCAGCGCTATAAATACATCCGTAACGTGCTCCGTCAGAAACACCGAAAACGAGACGACTGAAGATGGAAGCTGCAGAGTTTATTTACCCAGAAAACAATACTATACAAGTCAGAAATCCACGGGAAGCATAGAGAGTTCTCTAAATGTCTTTAATACGCAGGTCCAGATCCGTCCCTGGAACCTGAGCGACAGTGACTTTGTCATGGACGGCTCCCAGCCTCTGGATCCCCGCAAGACCATCTTTGTTGGGGGTGTGCCACGGCCTCTACGTGCAGGTAACTTGCTGATATGAATCAAATATACTTTTTCTGTGAGCCCCCAAAGCCTCTAAATTGGCTTTCTAACATTGACTAGCATTGAGCGCCGAGACCTGAAGCCATAATGAAAGTTCCCCCAGTGAGAAAGCAATCCTCAGCTTGGGTTTCTAGGAAGCCGGCCCAGTGGTCATCATGTTAAGAATTCATAGTGTAATGGAAGGTTCAGTCTCTCTGTTACTGGGAGAAGCATTGCTGGCTTGTCTGCAATCTGACCCCAGCTAATTACCCCCAGCAGTTTGAGAATGCTGCTCAAGTGAATAGTGGAGAAGTCTTAAATGTTTTCTTCTTCTTTTTTTTTCTTTTTTTAACAAAATCGCTATCTCTATCATCCCCCTCCCTCATATTTTCCCCTGTTTTCTTTCCAGTGGAGCTGGCTATGATCATGGACCGACTGTACGGAGGTGTTTGCTACGCTGGCATCGACACTGACCCAGAGCTCAAATATCCAAAGGGAGCTGGGCGTGTGGCCTTCTCCAATCAGCAGAGCTACATCGCCGCAATCAGTGCCCGCTTTGTTCAGCTGCAGCACAATGACATCGACAAAAGGGTGAGCGAGTTCACCAGCTTCATTCACACCGCCCCTCCTCTGAGAGAAAGCAGCCTCTCGGCCACAAGCGGGAGTTTTCAGTCGTTCCTATGGCAGAACTCCGCTCGAGTTCTTCTCCCATGTATCAGAGCTTTCATAATAGGCGGGTTTTTCAGCCAACTGCTCCGCGCAGCCTACAATAACGGAGGGGCCATGCCTGGCTGTGTAATCACTATGGCCTTTGGCTGCTGGAGTCCCGACAGATGTTTCAAGTTGCACACACATAGGGTTGGTTTAATTGTAGTAGTTCCCCCATACATGAATATTTACTGGGGCTGTGCTGCAGCCCGGTTATTTTAGGCACACCGGCCAGTTGCAGCGAGACAGATTGTGACCAAGGGAGACTGGTTGTCAGCCAGGAAGCCGAGCCTCTGCAGGGCGGGGCGGCCCATCCCCACCTCAGCTATCATCATATATCTTCAGAGGGGTTTTGGTGTGTTTCTATTATGACTAGAACTGGGTGGTATGCAAATAATGCTCAAAACAAGTAAACAAAAACAACACTTAAGATGGCATCAAAGGCTCTAAATTCAGACACTAGTCATTTTTCCACCTCCTTGAAACAGCTAACTGGCAGTAATTTACTTAGTTTTATGCTGTACGTATCTTTTTTTTTTTTCTACAATCATAGCAACAGGATGATTTAAGTTGGCTGATTTAATCTATGGTTACTGCAGGCCACAGAAAATGGAGCACAAGTGGAGTGCATACTTCAGATTCATGACTTCAAAGCTGTGGTATGAAACGGGGATGCCAGCTGCTGCCACATGCTCTTTTATTTACTCCTTTCCCTTCTTCAGTATCACAGTTCCATTAACCATAAATGGCTTGGATGACGGTGCATAGAAGGTAATTTCCTCGGGCCGGCCTCGTGTCTATTGAGTTGATATAAGTATATATTAACATGGCAGAAGGATCTTTTTTCTGTCTGGTTTTTAGCTGATATTGTTGTACAGTTGAGTCCGGAAAGGCCGTGTCCTGCTGCGGAGGCGTAACCTTTCATTTTGTGGCCACACTGTAACAAGGTCAGCAATCCACCTCTGTGTGCTCATACGCTGAGGCGTCTCCATGGCGACTAAGCTCTCGGTTCTTGTCTCCCGGCTTAGTGGACAAACTCATTTCTCTGGGTAATAGGAGGATATACCTGCGCAGAGATCAGCCTGCATGGGGTCTGTGGATGCTGGCTAACACATCTGGACCAGCCAGGCTGTTATAGGACAGAAAACATCCGGTACATGATCGTTTTGTACAAGTGCTGATCAGAGACAAAGTGGTAAAAATTGGATGAGAAAAATATGATGCACACGTGATGCACTATTTTTCGAAGCAGCTTTTGACTGTCAGTTTTCACTTTAATGGCGATAGGTCGAAATGTTGGTAATAAAGTTTTTTTAAATTCGTCAACACAATATAAGAGGAAATATGTCTTTCATATAAATCCAAAAAAAGATTGGTTAGGGCCACCTTTATGTCGATTTTAGATTATAGTGATGATCTGTACATGCATACCTCGGGGTACTGGATACTGTGTATCACATCTATTCATCGTTGTTTGTTGTGCAAACATGTTGGACGACCCGACGTTGGCATATTCTTATTTATAAAACTGTTCTTGGTCTACTTCCTTCCCACCTCTAAACCTTTCTCCATCATACAATTAACCGCTCAGTAGTCACATCTGACATTCTGGTACACACTCCTTACCAGTGAACTATAATGGGATTTATTAGTGCTCGTGTCTGTACTCCATATTGGCAAATACTCAAATGTAAGTACTTGTACTCGGTTTGAAAAAATGCGGTATTGGTGCATCTATAATTTTCAGTCCCAAGGGTGTGAACTGAGATGTGGAAAAAGGGCAAAAAGACTTTAAACACAACCTCTCTTTTTGCTTCGTCATCAGGTGGAGGTGAAGCCGTACGTCCTTGACGACCAGATGTGCGACGAGTGCCAGGGAGCACGCTGTGGGGGGAAGTTCGCCCCCTTCTTCTGTGCCAACGTCACCTGCCTGCAGTACTACTGCGAGTACTGCTGGGCCAGCATCCACTCACGAGCCGGTCGAGAGTTTCACAAGCCACTGGTGAAAGAGGGGGGCGACCGCCCGCGACACGTGTCCTTCCGCTGGAGCTGAGGAGGGGTTTGGGAGGGTCACGAGTCTGCCCTATCCCCGCTAAACCCACACCTGATCCCCAAAAAAGAAAAAAAAAAAAAACTGCAGCCTGGGGACTGCACTGTAAGGTCTCCCACACACCCCACACACCCCCTCTCGCTCCACCCTGCTCCCCACAAAAACCCTTGTGGAGAAAAAGAAACAAAAAGCTAAACGGACACCATTATTTTCACAGGACTGTAACTCCCACAGCTCTGAACTCATCGCCTAGTGTTCCCTTCTGATGAAGCTTTGTGGGGAAATGACATGCAAAACTCCATCGGCTTAGAATTTGCACTTTGGCACAAAATCTCACTGAACACACACACATGTACACGCAGGATGGTATGTTCAAGACACCTGGCTACTTTCAGTTCCCTGTTCTGTTGACTGGGTGGTGTGGTACGTCCTGTTGGACCCCTACCCTTACTGAAACAGAGGTGGGGGCCATATGAATATTTAAAAAAATATATATATTTTTTTTTGTTTTGTACCTATATCTATACATATATAGATAATTTAAAATTTTATGTAAAAGGAGCATGCACTTATTTTCAAAAGGCTGTAGCTATATTACCCCTAGTAAAAAATAAAGTAAAGAAAAAAGGATTTACCAAAGGCAAATTAAATTAAATGCATACGGAAGAGCAAAATAGGTGGCATAAGATGTAGCAAGAATTAGCAACTATCTATCAGTGTGGGCCCGTATCGCCCAGAGTAAAAAATGAAAAAATAACACGGATATATATTCGCCTTACAATTTTGGCTCTGAAGATGTTAATATATTAATACCTCATACACGCAAATCGGAATCATTTGCTTTCAAATTCTAAGTCTTTATTTTTATAATAACATTATTTTGTAGTGTTATGTAAATGTAATGCTGCAATAGCTTTGCTGCTAAATCCATGGTATAAACCCATACCATAAGTACTTTATTCAGGCTAGGGTGTAGAATAACAAGGAGCAGATGTAGAGGAGCACCTGGGATTACAGAACGACGAGCTGTCTCGGAGGGAGGGGAAGGGGGGGGGTTTGTTTAGGGTGGGTCGCCCCTAACTGCATGTTTCTTTCAATCAGGTTGCTGCATGCAATAGACTCTTCAGTATCATGTCTACTATTCGATTCTGCCCATGTTTGCACAACACACGATAAGTTCGACTCGCACGAAACTGGACAGTAACTGGGAAGACTGGTCAAAGGGATCATGGCAACTCCATGTTAGATTGAAGGGTGGGGGTGGGGGGGGGGGGCGGGTGAAATAAAACAACTAATAATCACAAATCCAATGAAATGTAGGATTACCATTTAAAAGTGTCTGATAGGTGAAGTACTATTTTGCAGTGATTGTTGATATAATTGTGCAATTTTTTTATACCGTATGTAGTTAGATCTGAGTATGCCTAGAACTGTGATTCGCTTTAACTGTCGTTAATGTCCGACATAGAAGTCCTGTGAAACTTCATAACTAGTGTATGCACACGTATATATGTTCTCTTGTACACACACACACACTCGCAGAGAAAAGCCTCTGGACACACACATGAACACACACTTTGGACGGCTGTCTTTCTTATGCGCACAAACAGGCCTGCAAACACAAAGTCTGACCTTGGAAGAAAACGTGAGCTTACAAACTGACCACTGGGGTCGTTTTTTTATTTTGTTTCATTGGTTTTCTCTTTAGTTGTTTGTTCCACCTTGGACAAAAAAAAAATAACGCAACCAAAGAGCTCACGCGTTCGGCTTTGAACTGATGACGAAAGAGGGCGGTTTTTTGCAAAGAAAAACAAGCATACAAACAAAACAACAGATACGTTGAAGCTACTGGAGACTTGAGGTTGATAAACTGAGCCCCTGCACATTGCTCTCACTAAAAAAAAAAGAAAAAAAGAGAGGGGTTTGGGGTTGGGAAGGGGGGGGGGGGACAATGTTGCCAGAACATGCAGATGTGCGAGCGGGGGGTTACCACATTTATCCAGATTTTATTTTATTTTTTTTCCTGCAAAGCTTGAAGTAACAGACCTGCTTAAGAAAAACTAAATAAGAATAAATAAAAACAAAAGGTGGACATATATATTTTTTAGTTTTTATCCAACAGGAGTGTGGGTTGGGTGGTAGTCATGAATGCAAAGCATAGAAGATTAAGTATTGTCTGCTGGTGACGAGCGGCTCTGGTGGGTTTTTTTAAAGGGGGGGGGGGGGGGGGGGGCGGGGGCGACGGGCAAGGCGGGGGCCGAGTTACACTGGGTTTTTTTTTTATAGCAGTTTTGTGGACAATCCAAACAGGATCCTACATCATTGCAGATTAATGTCCCCCCCCCCTTTTTTTTTCCCATAATTTTAATTAACTTTTTTTTTTAAAACCTCCCTGAGATGTGATTGTCCTAACATGGCGCCCCCACAGTCCCTCTCCTCTTTCTTGACTTAGTCGTAAACTGTTTTATTCTTTCCGGCTTTTTTTTGGTTTCTTGTCCAACGAAAGATTATTGAAACTATAAAAAATAAGTAACAATTATAGGGATCCCTATGAAAGTGAATTCTGGGTGTTTTTTTGTTTTTTTTTGGTCACATTTCTCCCCCCCCCCCAACACCCAGACAGGTTTTCTATGTTTGTTCCTTCTCTATGGTTGATATTTGTTATGCACTACACTTTGTATCTGAACAGTTTGACAGTCAGCTGTTCTTTTTGTTAAAGGACAACAAAGAAAAAAAAAGAAGACTACAAAGCGTGCTTTCTGACTGGCAAGATCTTTTTGCAATACCTCAATTTTTGAAATATATTAGGAGAGAAAAAGATATTTTCTAAGTTTATTCAGATGAAAAATATATATATTAATTTAATTCTTCAAGAGAAATGATTTAACAGATGGCTGATTTTTTTTTATTATTATTTTTTATCATGCTTTTGTTTTTTTTCTCTTTTTTTTCTTTCATTTTAAGAATTTATTTTTTTGAAAAAGACAACAACTGAAGGAGCTAGAGCTTTATAACTAATATAATGATGTAGTTAGCAAGAGTATCGTCTACTTTATCGCAGTGGATGCTGGATGAAAGAGTCCCACTGGTCCAAACCGGTCGATACATCAGAGAAGAACTCTTAAAGGAAATCAAATATCAGGTGCTCGGAGAAGAAGAAGAAAAAAAACGAAACCGATTTCCCACCTTTTTGTATATTTATAATCAATCACTTACTATGCTGACCAGAGTTGTGAAAGAGATCTTCTGTTCGTTATTTTTTTAAAGAGAAGTTTTTTATGTTTCCTAAAAGTATGTGCTCCCTTTTGTTTTGTACAAAAAAAATACCGTTTGGAAAAAAAATTGGTTGGGAGAGAAATAAAGAGAAGAGTGGAGGTAGAGAGAGAGAGAGAAGAATGTTATTTTTAAAAACACAAAACAGACACAAGTGTTTTCACCTGTAACTTGATCGAAAGCCCCCAAAGGTGCATCAATTGACTGGTGGCCTTCTATTCACGCAAGACTTGAATTAGTCCCATTTTTTTTTAAGGCTAACAACCTTGATTCTTTGTTGTAATGTGCAATACTGTTTGTACTGTTTGTAGAAAAGAAGAAAACAAGAAAAAAAGAGGCTTAAATCTTTATTGCAGAATTATTTTCATTGCAAGCATTGTGATTCACTAAAATCATTTTCTACTGTGTATTTACCTACTCTACCTGCTAGTACCTTCCAGTAGTAATGTAGCCTTTGTACTGAGAAATTTTCATTATTTTTTAGAGAGTTTTGCTAAAAAAGAAAAGAATTTAAACATATTTACATATTTTCATTTTTATTTCATATTTTTCTTTACACTTATTTCTCAACCATTATGGGGGAGACTTTCATATCTGGTCAATGTCATTAATATTATTTTGTATTTTTACTTGGAATAAATTAATTTTATGATGCTAATTCTTTAAAAGTTTTTTTTTCTTCCATTTGTTCACTTTTTCATTTTTTTGAAGCTGAAAAACCTTTGTAATATTGTTACTAAAGTGTCTCGTTTCTTGCTAAGCTTTATGTGTTAACTCGCTGATGTTGCTTACATTAGTGTGAAAATGATCTACAGAGAAAAAAAAAACTCAAAGAAACAGATTGGTGGTTGGTGCTGTATAAGTGATTCGCAATGTAAACAAATGAATGGGCAATAAAATAAAAATGGCAGAATGGAGAATATACATGCAGTATGTTGTGATGTGTCGGATAAATGCAACCACTGACCTTGACTTCTGGTACTCTCGGTATTGTTTTACCACAAATATACTCATAGCAGAGCACATCATATTTAAGTTTAATTTAAATATAGTAAAAAGAAGGTATTTCTTAATTTTCTCTCATCTCCTGCCTTGTAAAGAGATATTTTTTTAAACTTTTGAGAGTAAATATGAATGAAATTAACTTATCTTTAGGAGGTTTACGTTTTACTTTCTTTGTATAAACTGACAACATATAATAGAAACATTTAAAAAAACATATTTCTCCACCTGTTATGCTAGGCTAAGCTAAAGAGTTGTTCATTTAGTATCGAGCTGCAGGTAATTAGCCAAGTTGTTATTATTTTTCTTTTTACTTCTTTATCAGTTGTACAGATTGACTAAATACAATAAAACATAGGTTTAAAGGCTTGTTATGTCTCTTTTTTGCTCCAGTCATTATGCCAAGTTAGAGCTAAAGCTAAAGCTGGAGCTTATCAATTTATTTATAATTTATTACTTATCTGTTGTACAAAATAACAGAATAACAACATTTAGAGGTTTATAAAAGACCTTTCTGCTCCAGTCGTGCTAGGCTAAGCTACAGGCTTTATGTTCATTGAATATGAAACTGCAGCTTATTAGCATAGCTCAATTAATTTTAAATTGGGAGAGGCAGAAAGTGAAGAAAAGACACCCTAGATATGTTTAGAACAGCTAAAAAGAAACAAAAACTACCTTCAGTCAATATTTTTCTTGTTTTCTAGTTTAGTTTTTACTTATTAAGAGTCTGCAACATGTTAAAGGTACTTTGAACTTTTTAAAGGTTTTTGTCCCCACACTCTTCGTTGATAGGCATTAATATCTGATGGGAAGCCAGGACGGGGTCAGCCAGGGGCAACTAGCTAGTAGGCTTGTGGATAGTTCTGTAAACTGCAGCTAGTTAGCTTAGCATAACGACTGGAATCATGAGAAAACATATGCTCCGACAAATTTAGTTTTACCCAGTGGCAAAAGCCAGTACCATGTAATGAATGCTTTAGTGACCTGAGTCCTGTCCTAAGATAAAACCTAATTAAAGATTACTCTACGAATAATCTTCACTGCGGTGTTTCTCAGTTTACCTGGGGCTCTGCTAGCTCACTGACCTCACTAAACATGGATGATTGATTGGATGCTTAAGATGTGGCCTACCAAGTAGCTTTTTTTTTTTAACGCAGGATAAATATTTCAAAATATTGCTGTGAAGCAGATTTTGATGGTCTCCATTTATTGACTTTAGGACCTTGTTTCAAAAGTTTATATTTTTTGGGCTCTAAAAACATCCAAATGATAAAAAAAAAAAAAAAAAAAGACTTAAGTGGACTCACATCAAGTCATCTCTGTGGGGAAATGGCCTTAATTTCAACCATCACTCAGGCTCTGTACAGTTAAATCCTTACAGACCCTGTGTAGTCTCTGGAGTCCTCCTTGGGGGGTCAGGGACCCTAGGTTGGGAACCACTGCACTACTGGCCTCAGCCTGGTTCTGTTTACATACCTTAACCTTTCACAAATTTCCTTACTGTCCTTATTAAACCAAGTAAAAAAGGAACCAGTAGCCCATCCCAGTTCAAAGCTAACACCACACTCTCCAATCCATCAAAAACAAATTGAATTAAAATAAACAACTGAGACTATTTCTTGTCCAGGAGTGGTGATTTCCAAACATTTCATTGAATAAGTTCCATATGTTTATGCTAAGCTACGCTAATTTTCCACCATCAGGTTTTTAAACCATCAATGCCATCAGTGAGACAGAGATTGAGCTGCTTTTCAGTTTTGCATCATCACTTTAATTCAGGTCAAGAGTTTTTTGACATCCTTCAACCAAAAAAGGCTTCAGCGCTAATGTGCATGTGTTTTGTTCTTGGCTAGTCTTTTCCTCCCAGTTTATACAGCTGATGTCATCATCACCTCCTCCCGAGTCCCGCAAGTCTGACCACATTAGTGT
Source organism: Leptatherina wallacei (assembly GCA_028567055.1). Taxonomy (NCBI): domain Eukaryota; kingdom Metazoa; phylum Chordata; class Actinopteri; order Atheriniformes; family Atherinidae; genus Leptatherina; species Leptatherina wallacei. The sequence goes on along the minus strand of JAOXYM010000017.1, from coordinate 5,969,713 downwards.
CTTCCATGGCCGAGTATTATTGACTGATTATTGCGCGTGCAAATACTTATGCTTGGGATTATTCAACAATCTTGTATGTTCTGTGTCTGGAGACTTGGACAGCATTCTTCATGTTGGGTTTTCTAAAAAGGTATGTTAAAACTGTATGCTATGATTTAAGATTCAATTACTTCTGGTTTTCTCCATTTTTTGCAGTAAAACTATGATTTGAAAACAGAGCTCAGTTCTGCTACTGCTTGAAATGGTTTCAGCTTTTGTAGTTTCCAACCTTTAGTTTTCCTTTTTCTGTACCAATCAGCTAAACTCCATGATGCTGTGAAACCTTGTGGTGTTTATGTGCGACCCCCCCCTCCCTCCCTTTCTCTGCAGTTTTTAAATATTTGCCTCTGTGTACTGCTCTTCCTAATTTACTATTTGCCTTTTTGGCCTTAGACATACATTTAAAAAGGTGCCTTTTTAATTGTCCCTCTGGGATAAACGAAGTGTTTTGAATTGAAATGTTTTACTCTGAAAACATGTCCTTACAAATTCAAGTCAAGTCATGACAATAAAATTTCCGACTACAGCAGGCAATCAAAGCAGACCTGTGCTTAAATTAGCATCTTTGCTTCAATCAGACAACAGACTAAACAAAAAGTCATGAGGTCCATTTAGTAGCTCTGGTTAATAATCATAAAAGGGCATCCATTAGAATTATGCGACTGTAATAATTTAATTTGACCCTGCTTTATACTGATTCACATGGAGTTTTTCCATTATGATGTACAACTACACCATCTACTGGCTACAACAACACACAAGAAAAAGGCAAGTAGTTCAAATGTTTGTAGAATTTATTATTCCACAATCATAAACAAAAAGCAGCAATTGCAGGAATATGTACAAGTTTATAATTCTTTTAAAATACTTGACAAGTTTCAGGTACCAGTTTCAGTTTGGCCCCCCATGTTCAGTCTCTGTACTGTACCGCTGCTTCTTGTATTTTCCCAGGTCGTTAATCCACCGCACGGGGCGGAGGTGGATACGCAGTATAGTCTCTTTCCACCGCAGCCTCTTGATGGCCACGGGTTTTATATGAACGGATTCTCCCGGAGCGGCACGTGGAGAACAGGAGCCGCCTTGTGGGGGGGGCAACAAACTGCTCTCGAGCTCAGCGGCGCTATAAAAATGTCAGTGTAGCGATGACAATCTACAGCTTCTCGTCACCCAGTTTCCCTTTTGTCATACAAAAACTTGTGTGTATCCATCAGTCAGAGAGGTGTGGCTGGGTAGAGCAGTGCTTTTAAGACTTTGTGACAGGGCAGAGGGGAGGAGGAGAGGGGGGGGGGGGAGAGGGTAGATACGAGGGAGGTCCACCTGCATTTCAGCGTCTTGACAGAGTTAACACTGTATACTCTGGTAATGTGATGTGCAAAGAAGGCAGTGGGCTGTAAAAGTACCACCTGCTGCAGTAACTATAAATGACATCTAGAATTATGATACATGTGCTTAAGAAGGAAGAGCAACGTCACTACACACTGGTAAAGCTGCTGTTTACTACTGGAGATGATGTGAACTCACACTGGAGATGCTTGTCGCTTATTCCATTTCATTCTCCCGACGGATTCGTAGAGGGCGTGCCGACAGGAGCTTTACCCTCAACGTTAAATCGTGGGGATGTCTGACAAAGTGAAGAAAAGGGGAAGGGCAATGTTTTCTACACCGTTTCTGCAGATCTATCGATTTCAGAGCAATAAAATATACACAGAGTTTGGATTTTGGCTGTGTTTGAGTTATTGCTGTGGGATATTTCCATTTAACTCTCATCCTGTATGAAGGTGTGGGAATAGTGGTCTCTTCAGGCTGTGACCAGGTCCTGCTTGGCCAGCAGATGAGATGACCATTGGATGTGGTGTAGGGAAGGTGGGGTGGGGGTGGGTCATACAGTGCTACTGCAGGGAGTGCATGAAGCTGTCCAGGTTGTACTCTGTGTCGTACTGCTGCTGGTCCCACAACTCTCCCAGGTTGTCCAGTACTGATTTTATGGAGGCCTTCCCTGAGGTCGATGACGACTGCTCGCCTTTGTCAGCCTTATCGTCCTGAAACATTTACAAACAAAGAGGTTCAACATAAAGGTATATATTCCACAGGTATGGCAGCGCAGCACACATGAGGAAGGGTGTATGTTTGGGAACAGACAGGATTTTCTTTCCAGTAAACAAAATAAAAGTCGTCAGATTCCTGCAGTTTGTATTTGCTCAAGGGAGATCAGACAGGTCTCCTCCAGAGGAGCTTGAGTCCGCCAGTCATTCTCAGGAGGCTAAAGTCTCTTTTGATTTGCCCAATGTACAAATACAACAACAATAATTAAGTCTCATTTATATTTATTTATATATGCCAAAAGTCCCTGTCCACATACTCCAATATGTCCTTTATGTTGGCATGAGTGTTAGGGAATACATCCACTAGAGGGCAGTGCAGAGTTTAGAGTTCATCTCGAGTTCTGATGTGGGGTTCAGACAACAGTAAACATGGCGACGGTGGAAGAGAAGATGCTGCATCCCCAGAATGAGACTTAAAGGAGGAAGTATAGTAGACGGTAGTAGTTTGCTACATCTGGGTACACATCTGCAAGCTCTCTGAAAACAGACTGAAATATATACGTACAGGTAGCAGGAGCAGATAAAAGGCTTCATCTGTGTGTGTATTTAGCTTAAAGCATATAAAGCATTTCTCTCACCAACATCTGAAACGGATTCACTTGCTGCTTGTGGTTCAGACTCTTGACCATTCATCTCCCCACAACCCCAGCATCATACTGGGCATCGTGTAGCAAACAAATATACACTTTTTTGTGACTCATGTGCACAGTGGGAGGGTACTACCTGGAGCACCTGTTCAAATAGATGATCAAATTTAAACGCACATTA
>JAOXYM010000017.1:5905144-5926673 GCA_028567055.1 Leptatherina wallacei | reverse complement strand
TTTTTTTCTGTGCTCCTAAATTTTTTCATTTGGGAGCACTTGTGCTCCTAGTGAAAAAGCCAAGCGTACAGCCCTGCAATGTGTTTTTTGTACATCATTAGATGTAAACAGGTTATAGTAGTAGACCAGGATAATACAACCCCAGTTTTTTTTAAAGTTGGGACGCTGTGTAAACTGTAAATAAAAATAGAACGCAAAGATCCGCAAAATTGCATAAACCCATATTTTATTCCAAATAACATTTATGTAAACAACACATGAGATGTTGAAACCGAGACATTTTACCATTTCATGGGTTACCATGGTGTTGCAGCTTTCACTTAACAAGTGTCTGTAAACTTCTGGGAAGTGAGGAGACCAGTTACTGGAGTTTTAACAGAGGAATATTTGCCCTGTGAAGGATTCTAGCTGATTAACAGTCCTGGACCTCAGTCACCAGATTTTTCATTTCATGATATGCCAAATGTTTTCCAATGATCAATGATGCCTTGGATAGAGGCAGGCTAGTTCACCCGAACCTTTCTCCATGCTGTTTGGATGGATGCAGTATGTGGTTCAGCACTGTCTAGCTGGAATCTGCAAGGCCTTCCCTGAAAGAAACGTTGTCTGGATGGGAGCAGATGTTGCTCCGAAACCTCCATGTACCATCACATATGCAGGCTTTTGAACTTCTACTTAGTCTTCCTGAGCCCGTGCAGTGGAGAATCGTGTCCGTTTTTAACACAGTGCGCCCAGAGATCCTCAGAATCTAGTTTTAACCTTCAGCATTGTCCTCTGCACACAGAGATTCCTCTTGATTCTTTGATATTATAGACTTAAGATCAGCATTTCTCAATCCTGCTCCATAGGACCCACCGCCCTGCATGTTTTAGAGGTAACCGTACACACCTGTATGAAATGAATGGCTCATTAGCAGGCTTCCAAAGATCTTGACGAGGAAGTTCATTAATCTAAATCAGGTGTGTTGGAGTAGGAACACATCTAAGACATGGAGGGCGGTGGGTCCTGAGGACCTGGATTGAGAAACACTGCTTTAGATCATGGAAACTTCAAAGCCTTTGAAATTTTACATCAAGGAAAATTTTTCTGGAATTGTTCTTCAACTTTTTGATGCAGTTAGTCTGAGATTGGTAACTCTCGGACATTCTTTACATCCGAGAGGCTCTGCCTCTCTAAAATGCTATTTTTATACACAATCATGTTACGGACTTGTTGCCAATTAACCTAACTAGTTGTCAAATGCTCCTCCAGTTGTTTTTGATCTGTGCCAAGTACTTTTCCAGCCTTTTATTGCGCCCTGCTCCAACTTTTTTGAGATTTGTTGCTGCCATCATTAGCTAATATTTTCCATGAAATGGTAAACTGTCTCAGTTTCAACATCTGTTATGTTGTTTATGTTCTTTTGGGAATGAAACAAGGGTTCGTACGGTTTGCAAATAAATCACATCCTGCTTTTAATTCACATTTTTCACAGCCTCCCAATGTTTTTGGGATTGGGGTTGTAAAATTCGGAATGTGCAGATTTGGTGAATATAAGCTCTTAAAGTAGCTTTATGTAACTTTCTTCACTTAAAAATATGAATTTCCGACTTGTTTTTGATTGTACAGTGACATTTATTCCGTGTATTCCTGGAGCCATCGTTGCCTAGCAGCGTCCTGAGGCTGAGAAAAAACCACGCTTTACAACTGTTGTTTCTGGGACAACGCTTCACGTAAACAGCTTAGGTTCACTTTATGGAACGCATCACACGTTAGGACCAGGTAAGGACAGACCAAATTATAAGATGCAACATACCTTGCAAGGAAACCTCCAGAAAGTAATCGGCGTACTTTGCCATGTACAGTTTAGTCTTCTCCAGGCTGGTCATAGGCCAGCCATCATGCAGATCTCCTTCATGAACAGCAATAGACAGGTAGTATTCTATGAAATGAGCAGCTGTCGGGAGGTACAAGTTCCACTGGAGGGTTTCCAGAAGCAGCAGCTCCATGTGCAGTAAACCCTGCTTGGTCAGCACCAGGTTCATGGAGCTCATGCAGGTCAGGTTGTTCAGGGTTTCCAGCTTGGGCACCCGATCTTCCCTTTCCTCAAATTTGCCTAAAGAGAAGAACAATTAGATCTGTGATATCAGAGAAGGCAAAAAAAATAAAATAAAATAAAGCAGTGCGGATTTTTGAGTATGACATCAACAGCGCTCTTACTCGCCAAAAGTAGACAAGAGAGTGAAACCATGTGAAGCTGCTGCATTGTGACATCATAACGGTCCATGAAAAGGTCCAGCAGGTAGACAGCCAGGTGTCTGGCTGTGGGACAAAGCCTGAAGCGGTTGCTGATGATGGATATGAGGTCTGCAAAGTATCGTCTCAAGTTGAGCTGAGGGGACTGACCTTTGTAGGAAGGCAATTTGAGCTCCTGTTGGACAACATATTGCACACTGATTGTTATTAAGTCGTTTAACTGACCATATGACCTATATTTACTCCCCCCACCCCACCCCACCACCACCACCACCACCAATCAATAAATACAAATCTAATAGTGTATAGAATAAAATGGTGGGAATATTGTATCTGTTGTTTGAACTGCAGGAAACGCATAAATGACTATGTTGCACTCACTTTGTATCGCAGCGACTGGTATATATCTGCAGCAAGTTGTCCTTTCCACCATTGGTCCTCTAGCTCCATTTAATACAGTGCTTTGGAAAACTCTGAAATACAGAACATGAGTAAAAGTATCTGACTACCACTTTGTAGAGAAGATGCGCTTCACTTTTTTTGTTTTAAACACAACTGAATTGCGCGAGAGCTGCATAACTGTTCACGTTAGCGATCAGTGGGTATCCTGATAAATCCTCTTTCGATTCTATGTCTGTTTTTTTTTTTCATCTGGGACGTGAAAATGAAGGAAACTGTGCGTCATTACAGACGTTTCATGTGTGGAGACTCACCCAATGAGCACATGCAGTGAATATTACAGGCAGTTTCACTGAAGTAAACTTCAATTTAAACTAGCCGGACAGGCTTTGCCCTCACTCATTGTTGTAGTTAGCGAGGCTTGTCGGCTCAGAGACACGAGCTCATCAAACTCTGCGGGTGCGTTCAATTGCTGCTCTGAAATAGAAACTCTCGGGTGTAGAGACAATCGGCCTAATCGAAGCCGCGAGTGTGTGGAAGAAACATTTCGTTTTTAACAGTATTAATTTGAATAAAATTCGTATTTATATGTTTTCTTTCCCCGCAGAGATATTCCGTCTGGATAAATAGTACCTTCCAAGCGAAATCTCTGAAGTTTTTCATTAACACTTGAAAGCATCACGCCATTGCCAGTGCGAGTGAACTAGAGGTAAAGCACAGGACGCAGCCAATTACAAGTAAGTATAACAATAGTCAACATCCAATCCCTGCACAGACTGGACAGCTTTGGTCTGGATTATATATTATATTAATATATTATATTAATGATGTACAATCTGTTTATATGGAGATATTCTTTATATATAGTCTGTAGTGCGGACATTTACTTGCTTTTATAGTCCACATTATAAGGAATCCGATTTACAAAGCATGATTTGTCTGTGAATTGATATAGTAAAAGCTTTAAACTCTGGGAGAAACCATGGGGAAACACTTTTTGTACGTAATCAAGAGTATTTTTTATACTTTTCTTGAAATAAGGTTTTCTACAAACCCAACATTTTGTAAGGTAGATATTTTTGTCAAATTATTTCACAAATTATGCCAACAGGCATCTAAAAAGCAGAAGTGTAAATAAAGTTGACATCAGAGGGGGGTATTCATGCATTATTTGGGCTCAGGCGGTAGCTGGATTGAACCCAAGCTTTCCCAGTTCTCATGTTAAAGTATTATTGGGCAAGATTCTGAACCCCCAGATCCTGATTTGTTTCTTACTTTTAATTAATTAGATAAAAACATCTGCTGAGTGCAACACAAAACCTTCAAACCTGTGACCCATTTCCATGTCTTCTTAAAAATAATTAATGAATAGGAACGATAAAAAGTTGTTTGGGGCTGGTGCAAAAGTTTGCAACTCCCAAATGAGTGTTCTTGCTACAGGCTCAGAGCGCTAATGCCTGACAACATCATGGTTTAGTTTCCTACAGTCAAATATGTGTCAAATTATTTTATGACAAGAAGACAACAGTGTGAGGACTTTTATGTAAGGTCAATGGATTCAAGTTGTTTAGTTAACATACACACTAGCATGAGAAGATAGTGGATAAAACAAGCATATTAAATGCAAGCAGTAGTTTTAAAATCCCTTTTTACTTCCTTTTTGGAGTCAAAAAATGTAAAACATACAATGAAAACACTAAAAAAAACAAGAGAAATTAATCTTTAAACTTATTTTTCACTTCTTTGTTGTCTATTGGTGCAGATTTGAGATTGAATAACTTTAATAAAAGTAATGAGAGAAAACGATCATTGACTATAATATCATCAAAAGCATCATTATCTGAACCTCATAACTAAAAAACAAGATAACAACTATTCAGCTTCTAATAAACCAAGTTTGACATGTATTGGATAGATTTTCCTCCTGACTGGTCAGCTATGGTTATGCAACACATTTCTCTGGTACAGTACAATCCTTCAGTAAAGCAGAAACTGAATGTATTTTCTAATTCATTCTGTAAATGTTCATCTTCTCAGGAGTTGTGATTTCAGGTTACTCATTGAAATTTAATGGACCGACAGCAAACATAATAATAGCTCTGAAATGTAAAAGTGGCTGCCAACCTGTCAGCAGTGCTCTCAAATACACATCACATCCATGAAGTTATGTCCCATCAGACCTGTGGTGGAGGTAGTAGAGCATGTGGACAACATCAAGTTCTCACCACATCTGACCGATCTGATGATGAAGGCCCAACAAAAGGCTCTTCTCCCCCAGGAAGTTGAAATGGGCTCTAGGGTTGCCAGATTCTGGTCCTCCAGGCCTGCTGTCCTGCAGGTTTGAGTTGTTTCTCTGCTTCAACACACCTGAATCCAATCAAATGGATCCAACTGCTTCTTGTCAACTTCCTCACAATGATCCATTAATTTCAGTCAGGTGCATTGGAGCAGGGAAACAATGAACAATAAAATACATTTAAAACATTTCTATGCTTTGATATAAAGTATTTACAAGACAGGATAGATCTCACTTTAGTTTATATTATGAGGTGAGTCTGTTCACATGGTCATGATTACTACGCTGATGTTGAAATGTCTAAAAAAAACTTCTTGCTCTTGTCAAGTTATTCTATACACAATTTTTCAGCTCCAGATAGATAAATGTTTTTGGATTTTGAAGTTCCATTGCGATGTGTAAGTTGCAATGCATGTGTGAATGAGTAAATATGATGGACATTTGTAGATATAGAAAATAATTTGAATGTGTAAATAAATACAAAAAATCATGTAGAATATTTTTTATATATTAATTTAATAAGAACATACAAACAAAAGATATTTGATCAATTTTAATGAAAAAAACTTTTTCTTCAAAAGATCTTATTCATGATTTAAAAATATATATTTATAAAAATGTATTCATAATCGTATCTATTTTTGATATAATTTTTAATAACAGAAATATATTTTTTATTTTAGTATGTTAAAATATCAGTAATTTTGTATAAATAAATATATGACAAATATAGAAATGTTTTATACAGTTAAAACACAATGAAAATATTGAATAAGATAAATACAAAAAATAAGTACAAATAAATTTAATCAAATATGCTAATAAAATGTGTATGAGAGGCAAAATATTGCTAAAACTGTACTTATTATTTCCAGGAAATTTCAGTTTATTCCTAATGTTTTCTAAAAGGATAGTTAATTAAATGTAATGTCTTGACAATGTATTTTTACTTCTTTGCACTTAAACAAAGGAAAACATGTGAAGATTTTGTTATTTATGGGTTGTTATGCTGCTATTTTACTGTTGCAGCCCACTTGAGATCCAACTGTGCCGTCTGTGGCTCCTGAACTAAAATGAGTTTGCTCAGTCCTCAGTCAGAGGCTTCTTCACTTCTGCTGCAATAAGGACCAATATAGCACATCACCTAGCTTCCACAAAGATTCTCTACAATTCATCTTCCTTTATATTTTGAATGAAATGAAATGAAAAATACTTTATTTATCCCTCTTACAGGGAAATTATTGTTGTAGCAGTTTTTTTGTTTTTTTTTGTGAAAAATTTGGAATTTGCTTTGAATTTGAAAATGAATTTGCAAATTTGTATTTCCATTTTTTATTTGGTCAAAAATGACAGATTGCAGCAGTGTAGATTATCTTTAAAACAGAATTAAATTGGTACAACATTGTGAATTAAGATAGTGTCTCAGTCCCTCTGTGGGTCCCAAGCCGGCACATTTATGGCATCCAGCTGTTTTCACACTTCCAACAATGGATCAGTCACAAAACCTTTGAAAGAAACACAATTAGTTGAGTGAAAACAGCCATTTAAACACAAATAATAGGTGAAAATTTAATAAAAGAAAAAAAGAAAAAATTGACTATGAGGTCATCGAGTAACATCAAAGTGTTTCCACAGGGCAGAGAGGATGGCTGCATTCAGGGGGTGAGTGCTAAGAGGATTAGTAATGTTAACCACTCTATGGTAGACACTGTTGAGGTGGAGTGCAGGCTCACTCTTAATGGACTGGAAGTGTCCTGCAGAGGAAACAAAAGGTGTCCAGGGTAGATGGAGCTTGTTTCAGTCCTTTCAAGGCTACTCTTTTCCCTGGTGTCACGCTAAGCGGCAGCCGGCAGCCACTGACCTACCCAGAAGTTTAAACCACCCACTGATGTTCCTTTATTGTAGAGCAGGGATAGAAACAGCAAAGTGGAACTCCTGAAAGATTTTTATTTGCATTATACTGAAAATGACTGCTTTCATTTATTAAAACCCAATGCATCTAACAGCAGAAAACTGACATGTTTAAAGAGAACAACAAATAGTGGGTAAAAGCAACTATCATATAGGTTTTGAGAAATGACCTCTGGAACTGTTCTTTGGTTTTAATATTTTAGATGTTACGAGAAAGTTTCAGAGTTGAAGCCTGGAGTCAGAAACCAATAAATAGCTCTCTGGAGGGGGTATAGATCAGAAAGAGGTCAACAGAGAGGTGCAAGACCTGATGTCTAGATAGTGTGGAGGATTTTGTACAGCATCTTATTAGAAGCCAATGGAGCAGAATAGATGATGTGTTGCTAGGATTTATAGCAAAATTCCAGTCCTGTTGGAGCCAATTTAGGACTTTATTTGGAAACACTGGGAAGGATTCTATTGCAGTAATTCTGGCAGGAAATTACAATGAATTAGGAATTTTGTTTAAGAGTGGCAGCTTTTTAAGTGCTTTTTAAAAAAAAGCCAAAATATCTACTTTAATATAAAAAAACAAAAAAAAACCCAATGTTAATGTCTTGAAATAACCTCCAGACTATTGTCTAGATGTAATATAATCCCTCAAAATGATTAACCTGAAACATTGTAGACTTTTTCTTCAATATATTTTGTAATTGAAGCATGAGAAGCAGCTCTTCACTGTGAGTCAGTGTTATTTGTGAAGCCCTGGTTAGACCAAAAGGACATCCAGCTTCTCAACAGCACGTCAGAGGAAGCATTGTCTCACTTCCCCAATGTTTTGCAAGATAACATGTTTTATGTAACAACAGGGCACCTACCTGCTGGAGTATCTCTTTTGTTTTTAATAAAGTTGTACATGAGGTAGTTATATCAACATAAAAAAACATGTCTTTTTGTTTGTGCCCCCCAGCAAATGCATAAAAAGATACCTAAACAGTGCCACTAATTTTATAAAACAAAAGGACCACAGAGATATACAATGCAACCAAATTAAATGCACAATTAGATGCAAACATGAGTCACAATACCATGAAAAGATGCAAAATTTTCAATTATCCTACACATCAAGCTGACCGTAAATTACAAAAACGAGGAAAAGACAACTAAAAAGATCTAAAAAACACAAGTCACAGGTTTATGACTAAATATTCTTTCTTTAGTAAGTAGTTCTGTAACTTAACAAGGACACAATTTGTCCACATAGGCCTATCTAGTAAAGAGTAATTTTTTATATGATATGAACACTTATTCAGACCGGCTTAATTTGAGAAAATGACTTTATTAATAATTAAAATGACCACAATATGATGCAAAAAGGACCAAAAAAGAGTAACAAAACCAATAAAAGATGCAAAATATCTCCAATTACACACCAAGCAATCAAAGCTGACCATAAATCACAAAATATTGGTTTAACAATTGTTACAAAAAGGATCATGTCAGCAACACATTCCCACAGGTTTATAACCAACACGCCCTTTGTTCACCCAGTAGCTCTATAAACTAAACAAGGACACATTTTGAACACTTTGTGACTTTTAATAATATTTGATAGCAATAATCTAGCGTCTTGTATTCTCATTATCTAATAAAAGTCATCCTGGAAAATGTTTTGCTGACAACAGGCTCAATTTAAGAAATTAATTTATTATCTCTTCTCCCAAAATGTTATTATTATTACTTAAGTTGTTCTCTCCTCTGTTGAATGAAGTGAATTATCGTTAGAGCCACAAAACAAAAGGCACAAAGAGCAGTTTTCACTTGAAAACGACTCGGTGTTTGTGTGTTTAGCTGCAGGCCTGGGACAGCACGGAGGCACCAGGCTAAAGGCTAAAGGAGCTCAGAGGCTGTAATCCCCGGATGAAACCATCATGGCTGCCACTCGCTGAGCTGTCAAGCTCTCCACAAAAGAAAAGGTAAAAACCCGAGACAACTACTTAAACAACTCAATAGTTGCTATTAATATACTCCACTTGGCAGGTCTGTCCGCAGTAATGGCTGGACGCAGCGTTGAAAAAGAGCTGCGCGGTGTAACTTTGTCGACACGCTTTGTATTCTTCAAGTTATTTCGTCTTTGTAAGCTCTTGTGCGTCACGTTAATTCAAATCACTCGCGTGCTATCTCAGTTTTAACAGTTAGCTTAGCGCTTAAACAGCGAAACGCGTTACCGTGCCATAGCAAAAAAAAAGCTTTTGATGCTTTGCACGCTGGTTTTTAGTTTTATCGTAACTTAATTCCCTATTGATTTCGTTGCACGTATCACTTTGTTGTGGTTAAGTCAAAACTGCACAATGGATTCGCGATCCCCCCCCCCAACCCCCCGATTCGTCTGCTTAGAAAGAAGTGCTAGCCCTGTCTATATTACCTGTAGTCCATTAGTTAAATTTTTTTTCTAAGTTTTTTACAATTGCACCGCCCACTATAGCGCGTTCATGTGTTTTTTCTATGTGGGGTATGAGGTTCAGAATCGAACAGGTGAGTTCAAGTACTGTTTCCTGCACCTGGTTATTGTGTATTATCCAAGACTGATGTTTTAAATTTAATCTGGTTGTGATGGATTCATGTTTATGCTGTGGTCAGCAACAGGTGGACTTGTTGTAAACTAACATGCAGAACTGGACAGTCTGTGCAGCTTCTTTTTATGGTTTTTGCTGTTAAATGATCAAACCACACTTTAGATTAAAAAAACAAAACATGCTTGGTCTCATAAGGAGAAGCTTTTTAAGCTATTGCATTTACTTTGAAGCAACACTTTAATTTGATCTAACTTTTGCATGTTCTTTTACTTTCAGAAGCCTGAAAAGAAAGCCATGGATTTGGTGGATATTTGTGCAGCCACCTCCACAGGAGATCATAAACGGCGCGTCAACAAGAAGAAAAGAAACAGGCACAAACGGCTCCACCTCAGGAAGAGCGTCGTACAGCCCCCAGCTATGCAAAGCCAAGATAAGAATGGACCAAAGAAGATAGCAGAGGAGTGGGAGCAGACCGCAGTGTGGCCTTCATCAAAGAAGCCTCACCAGGAAGCGCAGCAGAGTCAGTGCATGACAAATGATGGCGGAAACACACTCAGGTTCACGTGCTCTCAATGCAAGGACAACTTGGAATATGTACCAAAAGACTTAATGAGACACTTTGAGGAGAAACACAGAGGGAACCCTCCAGTTTTCCCCTGTTATATGTGCACCTTTAATACGCACGAGTTCTCCTACCTTCAGGTTCATTTATTAAGCCACAAGGACACATTTTCTAGCTGCAGCATGTGCAGTGACAACATTCAACGCACATGGCCTGAATTCAGTGCACACTTGACAAAGCATCACTGCCCAAATGGCAAATATTCCTGTGAAATTTGCCAGAAATTCTCCACAGGTGACGTTAGAGTGTTTTTAGAGCACGTTTATGGACATAATCTGGAGCTGAAAGAAGCTGATGATCAGCCGCTGCTCAAAAAGGACAAGAATCCGCTGTCAGCCGATCAGATTTTACGGTGTCAGTACTGTGGCTTTGAAGCGTCTCGGAAGTGGCTGATAACGAAGCATGTGAAAGCTGTCCACCTCTGCCAGAATGGTAACCAGAGAAGAGAGAAAAGGGGAGTTCATCCCATAGCAATAAAACCAAACGACACAATCCCCAGAATGAATTCCAGATTAACAAGAAGTGCAGTAAAGGGAATGTGCTGGCTAACGCAGGACTGCCTTTCCCTGCCAGGGAAAGAATTCCTGGATAAATACTGCCATCTGTCCGATCCACAAACAACACTAGAGGAGACTCAGCAGTTTTTGATGAACTCCGTCGCCGGGGAAACTGACGACCAGAAATGGACCAAGGCTCTTAAAACTGTTTTGTCCAATGTTCCTCAAGATGTGAATCTTCACCCGAAACTGGAAAATGGCATCGCGTCGAACCCGTCGGATCTTGCTGTCCTCACGGTCAAGAACAAGATAACCGTTGCCCAGAACGGCGCTACTTACGGCAAAAGGTTAAAAGTGATGACGTCGGCCGATAAGAAAAGCCCTTGTCCTGGAAGTGCAGCTAGCGATGCTCCGTGCGCAGGCGACCAAAAAGGATGCGAGTCCAATTTGAAAGATCTAACGCATCGCCCGCTGGAAGAAAGCAAACCCCAAAATGACGTCTCTGCGTCTGTCCAGAACGAGCCTAGAATGCAGGAAAACAGAGAAAACCAGGAGTTAAAGACGGATCAGGAAGCTCAGGGTCAAAGTGAAAAACTGGAGGGGCCTACACACGGAGACGGGCTGCACGTCACCGCTGATGCCAGGTTGACAAATGAGGGAGAAGAGAAGACGTCTGTTCGTAGAGCCTTACCAAGACGAAAGACGCAAAACCGACGGCGGAAAAGAGGGAGCAGATTTAAAAAAGTGGAAAAAAGATCAAAAGGGCAGACTTTAAAGATCGTTCTGAAGAAGGATCCTGTGATGGTGAAGCAGTGGGTTTCACAAAGCCCTTTGTCTGCGTCTGGAGGCGACGTGATAGACGGCCACCCTGGACTCCCATCTCCTCTTAGAGCAGAGGAGGAGACGGTACAGATTCTCCAAAATGCACCGCCAGGAGAAGTGCACCAAAACACCTGGACCAAAGATTCCACCACTGACCCTTGTGACTCTTCTAAAGCCATAACTTCGATTCCACAACCAGAGACGGTAGAAGAACTCGCTCGCACATGCTCTGTGAAGCTAGTGGTGCTAAAAGATGGGACTGGAAATGAACCTGTCGCTCTCAAAGACGGCGCCGCAACACGCCAAGACACACAAGCTGATGCAGAGAAGTCTGCTTTTTCGTTGGAAAGTGAAGCTGAGAAGATATCAGCAGGTGGAGGGAGCCGGACGTGCCCGAGCGCGGCGTCAGCGACGGAGAAAGGGACGCCCCACGAAACTGAGCAGCTCCAGAAATCCCTCAGTGGTGCTAATTGTCATGTTTCAGATGAGAGGAGTCCAGCTGTGGAGGGAGAGACTCATTGTGGCGGCACGTCTTCCCCCGTTTCTCAACCTGTTGCTCCACCACAGGGTAAGATGACTAATCTTATCACACAGGCAGCTGTTGCACAATGACATTTTCTTGACACTTGAACTTGTCCTTAGACGATGCACTCAAGAGTAAAGATTCTTTTTTTCCATTACAGGTGAGATGAATGTGGAAGATTCCTGCCTTGAACTTGTTGCACAGCAGACTGAGCAGATCATTGAAGGGACAAGTGACGGAGAACACGCCTCAAACTCCGGTCCAGGTCTCCCCAGCAGCATCCATTTACCCGCAGGGAAAGCCATCCAGCAGGAGTCCTCGCCAGCCTCGGGGCATCGGTGGCAGCCGGCCCCAAAACACCAGGAGAGGACCCTGAAGTTAATAGCCATAAACCCCTCCCAGCTGGTAAAGCGTCCAGCGGGAGACCAGCCCGTCGTAGTGCTAAATCATCCAGATGCCGACATCCCCCAGGTGGCTCAGATCATGGAGATCGTCAACAGGCACAGAGAGGTGCAGAAAGTCGTCCTGTCCCGCAGGACTCTGGACGCGCTCTCGGCTTTGAACGGGGAGGTACCTGAAACGGACGAGGCGATGGGTCCACCTGCCGAGCTCGCGTGGCAGGGCGATCCCTCCGTACAGGAGAGGTTTACGTTGAGGCTGAAATTCCGCAGGTTGAACAGGAAAAAGTACGAAATCGTGGGTGCAGTCTCCCCCACCAGGGATTTAGTGTCGAAGTTTCCCTGCTGGTTCTGCGGCAGGGTCTTCACGTGTCAGGAAACGATGATGGCCCATCGGCAGCGACATCTGATGGAGTGGAAACGCCCAAACTGTGAAAACTCATAAATGTCGCACACACTGGATGAAAGTTAAAGCCTGGAAATCGGACTCTTTGCAATAAAACCGAACAATAATGGAAGCATTTATATTTTTTAAAGTCTTAATTGTGATTTTCATTTTGAGAAGAATCAAATTTTATTTACTTCTGGAGGGCTCACATTCTCAGGGTAATAAAACATTTACCTTTTGTCTCTTCCAGTCTGAGTAGCTTGATTTACAAACTATAGCTGGGTAAATATTTGTAAAGCCACAAGAATGGGGTGTTGATTATTTGGTTTTGTTTGTATTTTTGTCTACGCAATAGCTTTATTTAAGGTGATTTAAGTACACTGTCATATGAAATCTTTTATAGAACACTGTAATATGTATATTTGCCATACCGTTTGTCCTCTATGGATCAGTTTATGTACGGGTAGGATATACAGTGGTAGCTGTCATATTTATGTTTTTTTGTTTTTGTTATTTTTTAAATGGGATGCAAAGACCCACAATTTACTCGCATACCAAAACTGTTTAAAAAAATAGAAAAGAAAAATGGAGAAAAAAAAAATTAAGCTGTTTTATTCAATATTATTTATGATGCTTATGTTCAGCCTTTATATGCTTTCTTTATGCTCCCCCCCCCCCCCCGGCTGTCCGAGGAAAAAACAGTCTACTTGTAAAATCCTTTGTATGAACTCCAAATTATGTTCAGAATATATATTAACTGTGAGAGTGATATTTTCATTCATTGCATTAACTGAATGGGAGACGACGTCCCTGATGACAAATTTAAAGAAAATTAAGCCTGTTTTTTTATTTATTTTTTTATGTCTAAGCTGATAAAATGTAAGAAATCTGGACTTAGAAATTTTTGATTTTTTTTTTTTTTTTTAGAAATTTTTGATTTTTTTTTTTTAAACCTTCCCTCTTTTGGTTTCTTTTGACTTGAAGTGATAATCTTATCTTTTAATTGCACTATGAAAGGATGATTTCTATTTCCCGTTACCTCACCTTGCCAGGCCTCAGCCGATGATGACAATCTCAACCGGTGTCCTATTGTGGCTTGACATTTCCTTGTGCAGCCACCATCCCTCAGTATTCACAACAAGGGACCTCTGGCTCATTTTGTGTGTGCGTTTTTATGTGTGACAGAGCTAGACAGGAAAGGACCATTGAACAGATTTACCTAAAATTGTCCACAAATCCCTGTTTCTGGAGGGTCAGTAATACTTTTTCAGTTTAGATAAAAAATGATTTATATTTGTACATAGTCCCGTTGGAGGTACTGTAAACTATTACCTGAGAATTTTCACAAAGTGCCTTGTAATAATAATTATTATGCAACAAGTGTGCATGAGTATGATAGCATTACTTATTGAACAGAGAATAAATGTTTGTTCCTGGTGGCATCTTGTGACTGAAAATACGAGCAGATTTAACACAAAAAGAGTTTTATTAAAACAAAATGTACAATTTTATATTTGTGCTCCCTGAAGTTTTGTTTTAAACAGACAAAAAAAAAAAAAAAACCTGCTTCTTTCTGCTGCAGCAACACTTTTCTCATTCCTCGCATTTCTTTTAATACACTGTTTACTGACTTAGAGAAAAAAAAAATTGTTAATAAAAACATGAATGAAAGTCTTGAGAGTTGGTGCTACTTGAGCTTTGTGAGGCTAGCGCACACAGACACACACACACACACACACTTCTGCAAACTAGACCTCGTATGAACAATGAAGGAGGAGATTGGCATCTGACAAGGGGGCTGATGAGCTGGTGCACACCTTACTAAAGTGTAAGTCTAAAGGATGAGTTTGGACTTGTTTTCGGGATCACATGCTCACTGAAATTCCATATTTGAGTTAGAATAAGCTGCACCTATGGCTTCCTCAGCATCTGGCTGATGTGTCCTGTAGAAAACAGCTGAACTACTGCAGACAGATTCATACAGTGCATAATATCTATGCAGGTTTTTAAAAAAGGCCACACAGTTATGTAATAGCAATCAGCTGATCCTGTATATATCATCATGTTGCATTAGATCACCGTGGATGGCGGTCTAAATAATTGCACATAACTTATGGTTTACACACCCACGCCGATACTCTTAAATGGCTCTTTTGCCAGTCTGGATGATGCAGCGAGGTCTTAATTACCACACAGCTGTAATTTAAACCCCTACAATTTTCCATCTAAGCTGCCCCCCCCCCACTCAAAAACTGCAGCTGAGCAACACAGATGCTAAAGTGACAGAGCAAGAGCCTGCAGTAAAAACAGACGCGACAGATGTTCAGCTCGGACTGTTGCTGGCGTTTGCAGTCAGAGAGGGTGTCGTCTACGGCTTCACAGGGTAGCACAGCTTGGTGGTGTCCTTGGTGTTGCTCTGACTGTCAATCAGCACCAGAGGATTCCTCTGGTGGTTCTCGATGATCTTTGAAAGGCTGCTGAAGAACTAAAAACAGAGAGAAAAAAAAAGAAAAGAAATTTTAAACAAAGTTTGAAGTGTTATGATAGAAAACTTGAATTTTCACAGTTTTTTCATTTACACAAAAGGCATTTTAAAATTTATTTACAAGATGAATTCTAGAAATAGTTTGGTAATTATTTTACACAGGCTCAAATGTTTTAGGATTAATAATGATCCCCTGCTTTTTTTTTTTTTTTTTTTAACTACATATTACTAATATGTAGTTAAAAAGGTCAGGGGATTGTGTCAAATCTGCACAGAAATAAACACAGAACATCCTACATGAGCCTTCTGCACTGGGTATCCGTTGGAGATTAACAGACAAAATGCAGACGTGTGAAAAGGTACACGCTTAATGCTTCCTCAGGAATTAAAGTAGCAGCCGTGTGCTGCTAATCAAATGCACCTCATAAAATCATCATCAGCAGTAGGGAGCACCTTTAAAAAACAGCTAAAGGTTTGGGCAGTTTGAAGGTCTGGAGCATTCACAGTACCACTGAGGAAAGAGACAGAGGCAATTGTTGCTGCCCATCAATTTGGGAAGGGTTAGAAGGTCATTTCCAAACAGTTTGAGTCCATTGTTCTACAGCACGAAAGATTATTTACAAGTGGGAAACATTTCTAATCTTCCCAGGTGTGGCTGTCCCAGTAAGTTCAGACTGGTGCAGGCTGTGTAATTCATAGAGAAACAGTTACGTCTCAGACTCAACAGGCCTCGATTTGCATAGTAAATGTTAAAGTTTCTGACAGCACAGTTAGGACAACACTCAACAAGCAGAGTTTAGAAGAGCTGCCAGGAGAAAGCTGCTTCTTTCTACAACGAACATGATGGCACAGCTTAGGTCTGAAAAGTTTCATCTGAACAAAACAAGACTTCTGGAGCAAATGACACGAAAGTTGTGATATTTCACCACATTGCAAAAACAAACTCTGCATATCAGCTCAAGCAGCTCATACCAGTTATCGAGCGCTGTGATGGAGGGCTGATGCGTTGTGCTTGTTCTGCAGCTACAGGATCTGGACACCTTGCAGCCATTGAGTGGAGCATGGACTTATTTGTATACCAAAATATTCTAATAGTCAAATGTTCGGCCATTTGTCTGATAGCTGAAGCTTGGCTGAAACTGGCTCATGCAACAGGACGATGATGCCAAACAGAGCAGCAGATCTGCAACAGAACAGCTGAAACAAGGAATGAATGATCCAAGTGTTGCAATGATCCAAAGTCCAGAGCGCAACCTGACTGAAAGGCTGTGGTGGGACCTTAACAGAACGGTGTATAAGCAAAAGCCTGAAAGACTTTGAACTGGAGCAACACTGAAGAAAAGTAGTCCAAAATTGCCACTACAGAACATGTGAAAAAAGGTGACAGAGAAGGTGGTTCTAAAGTTACTGAATCATGTACTTTTTTTTTTTTACTGCTTAACTGCGTTTTGGCTCAGCTTCTGTTAAAACTCAGACTTTATAAGGACCAAATGTGTTTTTTTTAATATGACCTTTTACATAAACCATAGAACTGAAAGCATCTACTTTCTGTTTCACATTAAAAGAAACTGGACACAATCAAACATGGATCCCATATATTAACAATTAAGAAAGTCCCAATTTATACCTCCTCCCCTTTCTTCTCTCTTCCCAGAGCATACTGCTGAACACTTGGTATGAAGCGGATTGGGATGTTGTACACTCTGCCATTGTAGAACACCACTAATGTGTAGGGCTGCAGTGCATCATGGCCAGAGCTTTGTCTCACCATAAATGCTCCATCCTGAAACAGAGAGGACACCCAGTCAATCCCACTATGGTGGGGCATTATGGGAAATAATGCACAGTCTGCTCAGCCTGAGGAAAAAAACAAAAAAAAAACACTTGATCACACCTTATTCGAGCGTGACAGGGCATCATCAGCTGTTTTGCGATCACATCTGGACGCATACCAGGGCTTTTTATACAGATCTGCATCCTGAAATGGAGGTGAGTTCACATCAGCAACAGTTCAAACAATCAAAAGTACATCTATTTAATTTATGGTGTAAGATTTCACCTTGTCCTGGTCTAATGAGCCATTTTCAGCCGTGACACTTCCTCTCTCAGGTGGTTCTGCAACAACATGCATAATTACTTGCAGCAATTCCTTCTGAAGCACAAAACTGCCGCGCAAATGTTTGGAATTCTGCTGTAAAACCCTTTAAAAAAAAACAAACAAACAAAAAAAAAGGATCCATACTTACTGGGCAAGGTAAACTGTGGAAGAGGAATTCTGGGGGAGGGTCCACCAACAGAGCAGAGAACATTAATTATACAGCAACACACAGATTCACAGCAGTTTTTAGTTTTCAGAAACACACCTGAGTAGTATAAACATACTGTAGTGTACAACTGTGTGCTGGATGCCTTACTTTGGTCGTTTGAAGTCCATCGTGAAAGCTTTTGCAACAGGTTTCTGTTCAGTGGGGAACGCAGGCAGTGTTCTGCCTTTGAAATAAAGACAAAATCAGCTTGAAGTTGAAAACTTGATTGTTTCTTAAATGCACTTAATTCACTTACTTTCACATTCCCTTGGCTTTAAATCTGGCTTCTGCAATTAAATGACACAAATGTAGTATCAGTGTATTTTTATACAATCTTAAATGAGTAAAATTATGTAAACTTACCACAAAAAAAAATAAGACAATTTGTGGTCCTTTAATTATTTCTCCACTTTAATACTACCAGTAAATGTTGTATTATATAACAGTGGAAAGGCTCATGAGTCACCTTAATGAGATATAATTTGTAAGGATTGTACTTCTGTGGAATGAGCAACACAGCTAAACATGTGGATAGTGCCTCCCCGTCGGTATTCACACTTGTTGATTTGACATTCAGGTGCTGCCAGGTGTCTTCTTGTCACAGATGTATGACTGGCTCCATGTTGGAATGAGACTGGAGCCAGTGGTTATCCCATCCCAGGATCTCCCCCACAGAGCATCTCCAGAATTAGGGAGTGGAGAGGATGAAATGACCTGCCGTGAGTCCAGACCTCAACCCAACCAAACACTTGTGGGATCAGCTTGGGTGTGCTGTATGCCCGGATGACCGACACAACCATGCTTGTTGATGCTCAATGACTTCTGGTTGAGGAATGGGATGCCATCCCACAACAAAAATGTTACCAGGCTGGTGACTAGCATGAGGAAGGAGGTGCCAAGCTGTTTGGATTGTTTTTTTTCTTATTACTTTGGAAGAGTGCAATAATCCAATCCACCAAGCAACTTTTTTGCCATAACAACAGCACAGCTACACATACCAACATGTTTAGCTGCGTTACTCATCTAAAGAATCACAATCATTACAGGTTATACCTTGTTGCAAAGGGGACAAAAACCAATTTTTCTTATTTTTGTGCCAAATTTAGTTTAGTTCGTTTTGTGAACATTTATTTGACGAAGAAAAATCCCCTACCAGGCTTATTGGGGGTTTTAGTGATCTCCTGGAAAAACAAAAAAAAAGGTAGATCACATGTTCAGAGATTCACTTTTGAAAAAAAATTAAATAAATAAATTTAAGTTCACATGTATATTATGATTTAAAAAATGACAGCATTTATTCTTACTCTTTAGGTGAAGGTTTGGGTAAACGAAGCGGAGGACCACCTGCAGGTTTATCACAGGAATCTAAAAGTGTTCAGAAGAGTCAAGTGTTACATAGCTGACCTCTAGATGGCACGTGTGTAACAGCACAGGCCTTTCTAGTCACTTATTTCTGTTTAAAAAAAACAAAAAAACATTTTGTATAGAGTTATTTTAGTTTTTGAACTAGTACTCACCATCTTCTGGATCACAAACTTCATATTCATCATCATCTGCTAGCTCCTGGACCTGCATTACAGGCAAACGTGCTAAATTTATGATAAATCCCACATTTGAAATGAGATCTTGCACATGTTTAAATCACTCACAGGAAGTGGAGATCTCCTCATGTTAATCCTGAAAATCAGGAAGGCATCATGAAAGCTTAACAACTGATATGAAATACTGAAAAGTGGCATTTCAAATGAAAAACTCCTTATTCAGAAGTCTTTAAACTGAATGTTTGTCCTACCTGGGGCTTGGTTTAGGTGGTAAAGACTGAGACTGTTTCGAAGGAACAGGATGCAGTCTATGAGATAGATGTAAGCAAATGTTCATGAATCCCTAAACCATTTTTTACAAAACACTGTTCAAGAAAGCATTCAGTATTCTCAAAGCAGAGTAATATTATCTTAAAGTACTGAATAAAAACCCCACCTTTTGTAAAAGTATTGAGATATTATCTGACGTATCACTTTTTAGGCAGCATGTTACCCACCTGTGTCATTTATGTTACATTTTTAAAGGTTTTATCAAACTTTTTTTTAAAGCATCCTATAACTGAAGTTGTCAAATGGAAGTAGAATTTCGTACAAATCGAAACCAAGAGAAAAGTATTTAAAAATACGATAAAAATAGCTTTCATTTCTGATTTGGCAACTTGTTTGAACCTTTAACAAATTCCACTTTTAACTGGACAACTTCATTGTGTTTAGAAAATATAAACAAAAAAAAAGTACACATGAAAGAGGACAAAATCCACAGGTAAGGGTGCCATGATTGGGTATAAATAAAAAAAGGAACTGTGAAAGTTTTTTTTTTTCTTCAAGCAGTAAAACGGTGTAGCTCACCACTTTGTGCTACTTTTAATTAGAAAATCATCCAAAAGATATTTCTCAAAAGCAAAATTGCAGATAATTTGGTCTTTCAGAATTTACTTTGATTTAGGGAGTCTGGGCACATTTCTGTCAACACTGTGTTATGGCTTTAAAGTCATTAAATGGCAATGTTTGAGACACGTGTGATAATACTGAGTTCGGGAGTACCCTGGAAAATGTGTTTTGTTCATCACAATCTGCCATTGTATCTGAAAAAGTAACCTGGAACTACTTTTTTTAATGGAATTAAGTTTTGAAACATTGTTTTGCTCCGTTTCTTGTTCCTTTATCTTAGTAGTGATGCAGGTTTTTTTATTTTTCATGTTGCATTTTCTAGTCCGATTCTTGGGTTAATATTCCCCAAAATGTTCCTCACCAGCCCTTTTGCTGCGTTCCATTTGAACTTGGAAGTCGGAATTTGTGATTTCCGAGTTGGAAGTTTCATCTGGAACGGCCCCTGAGGTTGGAATTCTGACTGGGAAAGTCGGAGGATCCTCACTCCGACTTCACGTGTGCCCAGTGTTTGCGGTGTACAAGCACCTGTATTACAATATTAGATTTATTTGCACTTCTGACCAGATTTTGTTGTATTAAATCAGCCGTACACATAGTATTGTTTTATAGAAATGTAGGGGGATGCTACCATCTTGTAATTCACATTTTTCATGAACTACAACGCAGCTGTCAGCAGCGCCGAGATCCAAAGCCGGCAAACGGCCCTTTCCTCAACGGTACTTATCGTTTCCAAACAGCAGTTTCTGTTTTCTCAACAGTCTGTTGTTGTAAAAACAGCAATTGCTGCTTCGAAACAGCGTTTGCCATTATGTTCCAGTGGCTTTGCCGATCTAAAATGGCAATTGCTGCTGAAAAATGGCTTTGACGTGGAAGCTGTCATCCATTTCTCCGCCTTGAGAACTGGAACGTTGTTAACTTCTCTTTTCCTTGTTCATTCACCCGCATTCACTCATCAGTTATCCCTCCCAGGATAAGCTTTCAGATCTATTTATTTTTTGTTGTTGATAGTTTTGAGTCTAGTTCCTCACATTTCCTCCCTGAGAACACTTTATGTTAAGTTGTTAATCATTTGTCAGTATTTTTCTATCTGCCCACTCCTTGTCTGTTAGTCCTGTACTTGAGTCCTACTCCTCTTGCCTTGGATTGAACACTTACGCACGTCAAAACTGCACAGAAATGACATTTTGTTCACAAGTTCACCTTTAGATGGATAGCTGCTTTTGGAAGGATGAATATCAAAATTCAAGAGCCAAAGATGAACAATCAGACTTTGTTTTGCACGACTACACCTGTGTGGCTTCATAGAGAGTGTATGTGTGTTAGAAATGCCTGCCTACAGTCAACATCTGTCTCCTATTGAAGAGGTTTAGTGTGTCATAAAAGGGAGAATCAGACCACGATCACCACGGACTGCTGAGCAACTGTATTCAACATGAATGGGCACAGATTCTTCTTGCAAAATTGAAAAATTTGTGTAATTTTTAGTTTACTTTATGAAGTATCATCAAAAAGACAGTAAAAATAATTCCTTAGTCCTGTGTCTGTTAAATAAAGGTTTAAAGAAATCATATCAAATGGACCATAGCTAAAAGTTTCAAACTGACCCGTTTGCTGGAGTTAAAGAGTTTTCCTGTAAAATAAATTAAAAAAAAAAAAGGTT
>JAOXYM010000017.1:5873033-5892829 GCA_028567055.1 Leptatherina wallacei | reverse complement strand
GGATGAGCTGGCTGATGTGGCCGGGGAGAGGGAAGTCTGGGCGTCCCTGCTCAAGCTGCTGCCCCCGCGACCCGACCACGGATAAGCAGAAGAGGACGGTACGGTATGGTATATATATATATATATATATATATTTTTTTTTTTTTAATATTATTAGTAGATATTAAGATGCACACAGCTGATTTTACTGTCGTTTTGCAAAGCTGTTAATGATTTACATGTGATATTTTGCATGGAGGGGTTTGGTTATGTAGCTCACAGTACCTGTGTGTGGATTTGGTGAAACTTCTGTAACAAAAATAACAGTATATTACCTCTAGGAGTCAGCCCATAGCATTGCATAAGCCCCTTAAAGCTCATCCTGGGATTTAATCATTTGTAATTCAGAGAGTGAGATCACTTAATATGAAAGGCTTTATCTCTTACAAAGAACTGAACCTTGCCCTCACAGAGACGCACTAAATCATCACACAGGCTTACAGGAGGAAGAAACACATCTGTATAAAATCAGACTTAGCCTTTTGACATGGAATAAAATATCAAATAGTCAACCCCAGTGGATACTCAGGTACAACCCACCCCCCTCTCCCCATTTTGAATTATTTATAGGAGTGTCTGTGCTTGTTCAGTTGAGACACAACAGCTCTACAAGCTGCAGCCTGTCCTTTGTACGACAGACCTGGAGCCCTTTCTCACAAGAAACCCACATTCAATCACATCTTAACGCTTCACATGCTGTTGGAGTTTACATTAAGTCCAATATGTGAGCAGGAAATACTCTCTCTATGGTCTTGTATGGCTTGGATTGTTTCCTGAGATGGTGTAGAAAGATATATGAAAGTCAAATACAGAATGGATGTTTTGTTTTGGAGTCGATAAATAAACCTGGAGCTCTCATGTGCAGGAGTGTAACATTTCTAATGTTGATGAGATGGTTTAGGTTCTGGAAACTCCACCACTTCCCTTTTCTCTGTCTTGTCTGACTGGATAAACATTACATGGTGAGTGGCCAATTCCTTTATAAAGATAAACAAAAAAACAACATAACAACAACCCTGCATTACAACGTCAAATGTTGAAGACGAACTCTCTGGATTTGTGCACACACTTGGCAACTCTTTCAGCACTCAATGCTCATCTGACATTTCCATCCTGGATGCTTTGCTGAATACTAGATGATATCATTTCCCATGCAAAACCACACAGAGCTGAATATGAACAGTACGCCTCATGATTAAAGAGTTTGGAGCAGTAACTAATGCAGTTTTTTTCTGTATGATGTTTTTGCTTTCTTACTTCATTTGAGGTTTGCAGGCCGTGAGGTCTCACCACAGCATTTCATCCAAGGCTGAGTTCTGGACTTGATTCTGCTCTTTGTCTGTCATTCTGGCGTATATCTACTGGTTTTGTTGGGGCTCATTGTCCTGTATGAACCAGTTTCAGGAATTCATGATTGACTCAATGACTGCAGGATGTCCAGGCTGCAAAACAAGCCCGCATCATCACCCTTCCACTACCGTGCTTAACAGCTGGGTGAGATGCTATGTTTAGTTTTTCTAAACTTGTTGCCGTGTATTATGACTAGAAATCTCCTCTTTGGTCTTGTCTCATCTTAAAGGCCGCTGTTACAAAATATTTGAGGTTTTTGTTTACAGCAATTTTTTGCAATCCTAATCTGTGTTGCCATGTTCTTTTTCATAAGAGGAGGTTTTCTTTTGACAACCCTTCCAAACAAACCGTACTCGCTCAATCTTTTCTAAATATACTGTCATGAACTTTAACATTTAACAAGCAACCTGACATCCGTAGAGTCTGAGATGCAGCTCTGGTGTTCTTTGCAATTTCTCTGAGCATCGTATGCTCTGACCTTGGGGTGAACTTGCTGGGAACTGAGTTGAATGTTCTCTGCTTGTAAATAATTTCACAGTAGAATGATGAACTCTGAATTGTTTGGAAATGGTCTTGCAACCCTTCCCAGGTCGATGGGCTGCAAAATGACAGGGAGTAGTGAGATAAGACCCAATGTTTTAATGTCCAGATTTAATTAATGAGACATTACACTAAAAAAACAACCAAAAAAGTTAACCTCATGGGGGATCATCCTCATAATTAGTGTGATAATTTGGACAAAACCTGCAGACACACTGATGGCTCAACCTGATCTCATGACAGTAAATAAAATTGGTCCAGTTTCACAAAAAAAACAAACTCAAACTGCTACTTTCCTCATTCTTCCCCTGCAGATAAGAAATGTACATCATGTTATGTTATCATACTGGTGTAGCTGCTTGATCATGTTCCCGTGCAATGACTTTCATCCTCGACGTCTCCATGTGTGCATCATGTTCACTTTGGTAAGATGATCTAAAATCCAGTTGTTGAAAAAAAAAAAAACAGTGGGTTTGATAGTCTTTGATAGATTTGTTAAGGTTGAAATGAGTTTCACTTCACGAAAGAGAGGACAGCTTTGCAACCGCATATCCACAACATTACACATGGTTATTTCACAAGAGGTGCACAAACTCTCATGCTAAGCCGAGTCAAGCTAATGGTGTTTTTCTCCTTTATGACTCCGATTCTTTGCTCCGTCTCTGCTTTGGTCTATTTCAATGAAACAGAGTCAACATTCAGTATGGATTGATTGAGGCTAAAACTGTCTGAATGGCAGATATTTCTTAAAAATGATGAAATCTTTGTTCTTCCCTTCAAAAGTTTGACTAAATCTTCAATGTAAAGCTCACATCATTTGTATTTCAACATGTCCCCGCGGATGTTTTGATTCCAATGACAGTGCCAGAGATGTGTGGCTAAGCTGTCCTCTTTGACTGGCCTTAGTTTGAAATGTTGATGTGATGCACAGTCAAATGCACAGAAGCTGAAAGTGACTTCCTCACACAGCCACCAACCACAGGCGGGATCTCACAGATGGAGGCTGACAGTTCTTTTGATCTGCTACATATCTATTTTACCTTGTCTACCTGTGTGAGCAAATGTGGCATCAAATAGACAGAGATTACCTTTATCTTCCTTGTGCTGACTGTCATTCCCAGCCCTACTGTAGTATACAGAATTAGATTTTTTCCCTTTTTTTCACCTCTCATACCAAACAGTAATCTGACAGAGGAAGGCTAACTTTTCTGCCTTATTTGTGGCAGAGCCTGAATCTGTCATATGTTAGCAATTCTGATCCAATGTGCCTTACTTGTGGTTGTTTATTTGATGTTTTTCTGATCTTTTGCTCCATCTGCAACACAAGCATGAATATGCAAAGTAAGCTAAAGGCGCTGCTCGGTAACAGAACATTTGCTGGATGACATTCAGAGTGCAACCCCATACTGTCCACACATAAGCTGAGCTCTTGTTGAATCTAACTCAACTCATTATACATGTTTCTGCTTCCTCTTCTGTTGCAATCTCAGCTCACCAAGCAGCAATAAGGACATCCAGTTTATTTGAATAGGTTAAATGAGGAAATATTCTTTTCTGACATTTTGTTTCTGATGCATTTTCCTCCAAAGCAGGTTAAGTTAAGAAATCTCTAGGCGTTTATTACAACAGACTTGCTTCCTGGGCTGTAATTTGCTTTCATCCTCTTTGAATGCACATGCTTTTGTATGGTGAAATACTGGAAGTGACAAGTCACTACTAGAGGAAAAGCTCTGTCCATTTGACAAAAACTAGAAGAGGAACTGGACAGTTGCATTGAGCAGAAACATTCATGACAGGAGAAGTAAAGACAAAGAGAAAAGCAGCCACCTGCTGAACGACAGAATATATCTTTAAAAGATCGCTTCCAGTGAAACCAAGCTTTTAATCCTTGTTCTGTATTCATGAGTTTCTTGTGTTTAATGCTGTAAGGTAGAGATAATCATGTAGGTTTGTGTTTCTGCTGTGGGACTGTGGGAAAACCAGTAGGAATCTTAAAATCCAGGATTAAAAAAAGACTGCGTTTTAACTTAAACTGAACAGATAAAACAGTCTGATGATCAGGATTTCGGTTCAGCATTACACAATAAGCTTTGTGGTAACAGGCATGTCGTTACGTTTCTCCACTGTTGTTTTGCTGATCTCTGTTAAAATTAAAGCTTCCCAACAAAAAGAGCCCTCGCCATGTTCTAAGACCTACTGGCTTATAAATGAATCGTGACATTTTCCTTCCTGCTTAAAGAGAAAAACTTGAGCAGTGCTGACCACAGCTATTTGTAGCCCAGTGAAGCAGCAGACCGGGCTTCTTTGTATTTCCAGAGAAAGATTGGGGAGGGCTGCGGGCAAGAGGTACAAAGATGAGGGATGACCAATCTGCATATCAGCAAATATTAAAAGTGCACATTTAAGTCATTTAAAAGCAAAAAAAAAAAAGAATTTTTAAAGGAAACTAGTGTGCAATATACACTTTTAAGGAAGAGAAAAGTGTCTGTAGGGGTTAATCTGCGCATATAGGAGCTAAAAGGTGCTCTGCTAAAAAAACAAAACAGTTGGAAACATAAAAAGAATGATAATGATAGCTGTGAACAGAGTTGGGAAAAACAATACCTATGATGTCTATGTACACTCAGCTGAGACATTTTGGAGACAGGCTGCATTTAACTGTATGACTACTTTAACTGGATGAGTTGTTGTGTCTAGCCTGCCTTGGAGCCAGTGGAAGAACAAGAAGAAGATGCAGGACATCGACAAATTATTTCAGAAAGGATGGAAAAGCATGGATGAAATAAAGGACCGGGTGATTAAACGTTATCTTAAAAAAGTCTATATGTTTGTACAGTTGATGCTGTAAATGTAGCATACATTGAAGATATAAATTAATATTTATCTTTTATGTTTGTAGTAAAAACTGAGGTAATCATATAATATAATGTAAAGCTGTGTTATCACAACTGACAGCAGGAATGAACTGGATTTTCATGATAATGAGGTGGTTGAATAACCGTGCCATATACAGAGACTAAGGGCCGACCTATGCTCTACGCTAAAGACTGATGCGGTGCGTCTTCTGCATCCTGTATGTCATAATTTGGTCTGTTTTTGGGGGCCTTTGCAGATGTGTACCCTGATGGAGCAAACAAAGTAGTACCACCAGAAACTGTAGGGGCAGTGTTGAACAGTATAGCTCACAAAAGGAACAAAGAAAAGGAAGAAGCCTCTTTTTTGCTGTTGCCTAAAACTGACGTTGGAACTCAGAGTTGAACTCTAAACTCTGTTCTTCCCTCTTCTGGATGTATTGGCTAAACAACCATGTCAACATTATGGACACATGGAAGTCTGATGGAAGGGATGTTTGAAACAGACGTACCTATTTACGTACGAAAAGGAAGCATAAATGGGCCTTAATGGTGCATTTGCATCAGGCTAGTGGACTGGACTCGGTACGATTGGGGACTCGGATCAGTTGGGAGTTGCAACATTCTTCTGGACAGAGTTTCCGTTCATGCTGCACTATTAAAATAAATCCGACCATTTAAATAATATATTCCCCTCCTCTTCAGAGTTGCTGCAACGTCAAGTATTACTGAAGGAGAAGACGGGACACTCTATGAAAAGGAAAACTCGCCCATTTATTGGTTAATTTATTGGCGCCTATCACCCCACATGCCCATTATGTTCTGGTTTTGTTTACCCACAATGCCCTGTGCTGAACCCACAATCCCCTTTGCTTTGTAGTCCACTTCCTTTATGTGGTTCACTTGAAGCTGATCGAGACCCACATTTGTAGGCAGATCCTGATCCAAATGAAAGTTTGTTTCCCTAAACGAAGCGGACTTTCCAAACCAACCAACTAGGATTCGAATCGAAAGGGCTGGTGTGAATGGGGCCCCAAAGCTCCTTGATACAGCTGGCCCAGGTTCAAATCTATTCGGTTACTTTCTATTTCTTATTTATTTAGCCTCTGTTTTACCTGGCAGATACTTGAGATCAAATGATCTCTTTTATGAATTTGGCTTGGTCAACACAGCAGCAGTAATGAGTGCTTAGCATCTTATTTAATTCATTATCCTGAATTCACAAAGCTCATTTTCACCTGTTAAATCAAATATATTTTCCTCAAGATCTCATTAAATTGATCTTTTGCTTTCTTAAGATAATCACCTACTGTAACTGGTTATCAAGCTTTTCTTTCTTTTTCTTCAGAAGACAGAAGGACAAACGATTCTTTAAATCAAAGGGGTTCATTTAACAGTATGTCGATTGCATGATCCATTAGGAAACACCAGTGTATTGCCACAGCTGTGGTTCTGTCATACTGTGCTCTATCACAGCAGAGCTTTGAGTCATGTGCCAGCAACAGCATGCTGGTGTTGCCACAGCGTGAAACCCATGTTGCTGAATAAGAGCAGGTATTTTGTTATTCTGGGGATATTTCATTGGAGATTTGTCACAGAAGAAGGCAGTAGATTATCTAAGCATGAATCATTGGGAAACAGAAATGCCCATACAAAATGTTGTTGACAATTTGTCCCAAATAAGTTGAGAGAAGCTGCTTAATAGCTACAAA
This sequence comes from Leptatherina wallacei, assembly GCA_028567055.1. Classification (NCBI taxonomy): domain Eukaryota; kingdom Metazoa; phylum Chordata; class Actinopteri; order Atheriniformes; family Atherinidae; genus Leptatherina; species Leptatherina wallacei. The sequence goes on along the minus strand of JAOXYM010000017.1, from coordinate 5,886,336 downwards.
TAACAACCTGTTAGTGACAAAAAAGCAAAAAGTCATCACCGAAGCAGGTCATGATATAGCACATGTAAGTCTGCTATAGTCACAGACGTAGAGCTCATTGCAACACAGAAAGAAAAACGAGGGGCCAAAAACGTAAAAAGCTAACCATCCAAAAGTTGTCCACACATTTGAGTTCGGATTTCCTGTTGGCTAAAAATTAAAAGGGGTAAACAAAAGTCCCTACGGCTCCAACCATGAACAGATTACTCCACGACTGCAAGTTTGGCAACCTTGAAGATCGTAAAACTAAAATACAGCCACTTGGAACAAGGATGGGTTAGTGTACCAACTAAATGTGTAGCCGAGGGATTTATCGGTCAATACACATTCTGTATGTGTATGCATTTTCCAGATCGGTGCCGGTACCTTGCACATCAAAGTCTGCTCTGAAACATTAATCATTTTCGACTGATCGAATTCCCCATTGAGTATCTTTTTGGGGCAATAAGCTGAGATACAGGACTCAGCTTAGGGGGAGCAAGTATTGAGTTTAAAAGTAGATTTATAGAGGAACAAGAAATGTTCTCTGAGTGGCTTTGAAAGAATGTAAATGAATGAAAACTGCTACAGGATCGCTGATGCACACAAGTTTTACTAGCTTCTTATTAAGATTCCAGAAACACGAAAACTCCAATTATTTGCTAAAATCCTCCTTAAACTGTTTTTGTCCCCATGACAGAAGCAGGTTTAAATATATATTGAATAGCAGACGCACAGATAGTTTTATCTGCACTCACAGTGTCTGTCTGGGAAACATCAGAAGGCCTGTTTAATGTAGATGATGGAAACAAACATTGAAGGTAATCTCAAAGCAGGAATTGCAACAGATTTACCAACTTCCATATTAGATGGGTTTTACTTTTTGGGAAGTAATGCAAGCAACTGTGTTTACACCATTCATGTTTCACATCCTGAACTCTCTTCAGTTTCTCTACTCCGGGAATTTGCCTTCAGCTTTACAGTAATGTCTTATCTTTTGTTCTTTTTCTTCTGGAAATACCAGGTTTTTGTCAATACATGGACAAAAAAAACCAAACAACTAACCATCAAAGAGTGATGATGTAAAAAAAAAAGAGTTCAGCAGTTTGTTTTCTTTATGAAAAAAAGGCTAAAGTAGCTCGAGGAAAGGCTGCTTTAAAGCTGTAATTGGAATAATAATTGCCTGCAAGGATTTTATCTTTTTTTCTTTTTCTTTCTGCAATTATAATAACAAACTGACAGCAACCCTGACATGACCCTGCAAGGATTAGTAGGTAATTTAACTGCAAGAGAGATCGAATAATTTACTGGGTAAAAATGTATGGTGTCAGAGAGAAACTCACCAGAAGTCTTTGTCCATTCATTTTCAATTTGGTCACTGTGGGCAGCACAGTTCTGCGTTTTATTCAGAGTAAACAAATCGATTTAGCTTTCTGTTTACAGTTACACACTAATAAGTGAATTTGAAAAAGAAAAAGAAGTTTTCTTCTTGTCACTTACCTGACCTGATGCTTAAAAATGTGAAACTACAGAACAAACCGCACAAATAGCTCAATTATAAATGATAAATTAGGTCAGTTTCTCCTCCCCACCATATTCTGCTCCTCTCTGCCTGATTTAGTCTCACTCTTCTCACACTTACCTTGCACATGAAAAAGGCCACTTGCATCTGGCCCCACCCCTTGCACTCCTGTTTAGATGGTAGGTTCATTTCTGTCTCTACAGGGAACCTCTGAGCAGGGGGTGTGCTTTTTGGAAGTTACAGTAATAGACTGAACCGTCACGCACCGAGGCTCCGGCTCGCCAGAGTAGTTTCAGCGGAGAGTAGCACACACAGGGAGGTCGCTTCATTAAAACCAAAACACTCTCCCCATCTCACGCTCGCACATCAATAAATGTGGAAATTCATGGTGTTTTTTTTCCCCTAAAAAGGTTTAAATTGCACCCTGGATTGTGTTAAGCGATCAGCAAAAGGGAAGCAGGGACTTCCTGAAAGTCATTCTCTATTAAAACTTTAGGAGACCGAACGAGTCATAATACAGGAACATGATTTTCACCTCCCAGCTGATTTACTGTCAAACAAAGTGTGTAATTTACTGTGCATTTATTTTATTTTCAAGGTGTAACCTTATCCAAGCTGCACTTAGTTGGACTGCAAAAGGAAATTCAGGTTGAAAGACTGTAAACAGCTTCACTTTCTAAACTAAGTCATTTGTGGACGTTTCTGTACTGAAATGAGGTTTTATTGTAATCAAGTGAGATCTAAAAGTATAAGGTCCAGCACTGACTGGACCACTGCGCTTTTATTCTAGGTTAACTCTGAAAAGTTTGCTTATGCTAAATGACAACTTTGTCAGTCATGCAGTGTTGTCACTATGGAGTAAAATTTGTGTCAATTCTCAAGAGGACAATAAAGCATGCTTATATTATATTGTTCTCGTGCAGTAATGCAGAAAGAAGCAGCCTTTTTGCAAAAAACATCCCCACACATTAAATAGATCTGGTTTTGTGAGCAATAGCAACTCACCGTGCAAAAATTACCTTATTACGGTTACTCAGGACCTCAAAAATTCTTCCAAGAGAGCTCAATAGTTCCTGTCGGGCATTTGCATCCTCTCAGGTAACTCTGTTCTCATTGTTCAGTTGAATCAACCAGATTTTTGACATCTTGGGGTGGAGAGAGGACTGCTTTGATCATCTCTTGATTGTTTCATTTTATGCACAATCCCACACATGGATGTTTATCTTGACTTTGACTGACAGGTGATGCGGGTATAGGAAGTGCCACCTTAAGGCCTGTACATATTCCGCAAGAACACAATAAATTTTTTCGCACTTAAAGCTTTGAGAAAAGAATGATGTCATTATTTTCTCATGGCCGTGTTTTGGGAGTTCTCACAGCTTGTTCTCAACACATCATCTGAGCAGAGCTTTTTTCTCATTTGGTGTCCGACAACTATCGCATTTGAATTGAATTGAAAAAAAGAGAAGAAAATAAGAAAAGAATTGGGCGTGGTTAATGAGGAAAAACGGGAAGCTGACATTTACACTTTTCCGCTATGCAAAAGAGTCAACCATGCTGAATAGAAGGTTAGTGGTGAGGAAGTATGAAAATCTATGCAACCTATCATATAAGTCATATAAGGACAAGGGCACCATCCTACTTAACTTTCATCCACCGATGATCCATGGACTCAGCATTGTGTGTATAAAATGTCCAGGCCAGAATAAGAGAGCTATGACATGCCTTATTCAAAAGTTCAAAACAGCTCCACTGGCTCCATCAGCAGCACTTTAAGTAGATATTATCCTATAATGTGTATTGAAACAGCTTTTTCTTCTTGTTGGGGATAAAGATGGATCTGCATTGTTATATTCTATATAAGGTAAATTGCTAACACAATTTTGTGATAAACAAATGACTAAAAATTAGCATAAGGACATATTCATTTTAAACATATATGCTGTGGATTACAACACAAGTATAAATTCAAGAAAAGCGTACACATGTTGGATGAAGTCTGCTATGGAGAATTGACATTAATCATAATTAGTAAAGCTCTTAATACGACTTTTTCTCTGTTTAAGGTTGATCTGCGTTTCCCACCTGTAGACCATTGTATTATCATTAAGATATGCAAAATAAGCTGAATGTGAGAGAGCTGATCTTAATGAATAAGAATAATTTTGTGTGTAACACATCTGCTCATCGATGTTTTTACTGATCAAGCCATCCATGTTTAATCCCTGGTCTTGGTGACATGCAATTCATTCTTGACCCCATTATGATTTTGTAATTCATTATTTTTTCTTATGTAAACTGTTTTATGTAGATCTGCCACCTTGTTTATTATGCAGCAGTCTGCCCGGGCTGGGAAATCTTGTTAAATATTCATCTCAATAAACATCATTCTGTTTAAACAAAGAACTGAAAAAGGTTTTTATCGATAGTGAAAAACAAGGTAATGAGCTGTCTTAATCAAAACATTTCTATTAAGTATTCTATGTTTCTCTTTCCTGAATAAACAGTCTTCACACACACCTATGCATCCTCCTACATGGAGAGAAAAAGCAGAAAAAGGTTTGTAAATGCATAGAAGTCATCAAGATAATCTGAACACCCGCCTGAAAGCTCAGTATCACTAACTGCTGTTAAAAACAGATTAAGAGCCAAATGTTTATACATATACTGACATCCATGTCACAAATAATACTAATTATATAAGTTTCAGTCATGCATTCAAAAGCTTACTTACAAAAACATATGCAAGTATGGCATTAAAAGCTAAATTAGCTGTTTAAGTGTCAAAAGCACTCTATTATAGTGCAGTGTAATGGTCCTTGTCAGTTTTTTACAGCTGCACGTGAAGTTTTGCATGGATATCACAGCTGATTTTAAATTGTCTAATGCATTTTACTGCTGCAAGGCTGAGCACATTTTAACCACATAGCTACTACTTCTGTTGGGTAGTATAATCTGCAGCAATGACTCATACTCTGTATGAATTAAACGGTTTGGACATGGTGGGAATGTGGTGTGTTTATTAGCATCAGCAATAGGCTGGATGGGCTTCATCCTCTGCAGCATGTCAGTAGCTTCCTCTGCCAACGGGCGTAATTTGGAAACACAATGCGGATCTATCTGGTGACAAGGAATGCACAATGTAACTTTCCGACCTTAAAACTTTGATTTCCTGACTTGTTTTGATGCCAAAGTGAAATATTCATTATGCACATATATGTAGGCGTTGCTGCCCAGCGGCGTCCCGAAGCTGAGAAACCACGCTTATCAACTTTTTCTCCCGGACCGACGCCTGACGTTGCAGCCGAGTTTCGCTTTACGCAGCGCGTCACTTGCTAGCTAGCGGATATAAACACACCGGCCGTTTTGAATGTGAATCGTGGCTGATTCAGTAAAGTAATGCAAGAAGACATTATCGGAGGAAGAGAGGAGAGGACAGAGAGAAAAGGATGGAGGGAGAGATAGGACAAGAGTCAAGATAAGACTGTCTTTTACTGGCTGGAGAGAGCTCTCAGTACAGGTGGGAGGCAAGATGGATAAAATTCTGAAAAATGTAGCATCTTCGTTTGGTTTGGTTTGCTTTCACACTGTACTTCACAACAGCCCAGACATCCTCACGCAATTACAACAACTGATCACTAAAGGGCGATGTTACCTGAAACAACCACTGACCAACAAGTAAAAAGAAGAAAATCTAGCTCATTGATTGGCCAGGACCTCAAACGGTTCATTCACCACACGTAAATAATGGAGCAACACCAAGTTTATTCAGTCTTGGAGTTTCGGTTTTTTCTTTAGTGTTTAAACGTATTACAGTTTTCACTAGAAGCTGTCCAGTAGGCTAGTCAGGCCTTCCCATAATACCCCGCGCTGCCCATTGTTTACATTGAATATGCTTGGTAGACAAGAAACAGTGAAATCACGTATAGAGAACATCCAACCGGAAATGGATTATACCATGGTCAATGAGAATTTTAATACCAACATGTGTGCATTATTTTCGTATATATGTGCATGTAGTTCGGCAGTAAATCACTGTTATATCACTCTGTTACAGGAGTCACTATAGCAACGTGTCTTTGACACGAGAGAAACGTGCAGCATGGATTCTCTTGACAACGGTTGTTTAGCATAAAAAGTGCATAGAGGCCAACATATAATAGTTACTTTACTTCAGCGTATTTAGGGAGTTTTGCAAAAATTAAATAAACATTTGTTATAAAATGTTTACTGTGGGGGACCATGAGCGGATTAAACGACTCGGATCCGTGCATTACACGGTTTTAATGCACAACGTTTTTGTTGTTCAACCCTTCCGTGAATACGTGAATAACACCCACTCTGGCAGGGGAATAAAAACTACCTGCAAAGTGGGGGAGTAGATCCATGCTCAATTATTACTGTTATCCTTACCTCTGCAAGAGAGATTTTAGTCAATATGTGTTATCCATACAGTTAATATAGAGAGGTGTGAATGATTTAATAAACAGTAAAATAAAAACTTATGCTCCCAACTGTCATACTGCCATGTTATGTTTGAGACCGTAACATGTACTCAGGCATAGAGCTTTTAATTAATATTTGATTAAAAGTTATCAAATAAAATGTATTAATAGCTAAAATTAATTAACTATTAATAAAATGTGTAGTTATGATTAATGACCAATATAATAATAAGAAATAAGAAAAACCTCGGACTCCCTTGCCAGCCAAAACCTTTTCTTTAGCTAATCGTGATGCCTCAATGAACTTTTCAGCATGACTGGTGATGAATATGTCTGAAGCTTATCCACCATACACACGAAAACAACCCCTTGATTGGCACTTATGGCATGATACTTTAGGACTACCAAGCATATTAAATGTAAACAACGTCACCGGAACAACGGGCAGCGCGGGGCATTATGGGAAGGGCTAAAGTCTACTTCCAATGCACATTTAAGGCCCATTTATGCTCAGTGCAGAAGAGGGATACGCAGGCAGACGGACAGTATCATCCGTCTCCTGCGTCGGTTTTCACGGAGCTGAGCCATCCGTCGATTGACGCAGAAAACGGAGCAACAACTCCAACATTACATCTTTCAATATTTCCTTTACTAGCTTTTCAGTCTTTCAGATTCTTACACAAAATTTATTTATTAATCATATTTCCTAAGTCCAGTGCTGTATAAACCTCAGAAATCTCAATATATTTGTTTTTTTACACAGAAAAAACATGAAAGCCCGCTCAGGCCTTAGAGATAGATCGTTTCTGTGGTGATTCCTGCTGGCATTGGGAGAGTCATGTGTCTCAGTGATGGGACAATTTCATTGGTCTGGAGGTTTGGAAGGGGGCCAGCACCCTCATATACAGCTGACTGATTGGGAAGGTGTCGACGCAAACAATTAGTCGCATCTGCTCTTTGACACCTGTTAACCCTCCGAACTCCACACTAATGAGAGACGTGTAGTAATTTCTGTAAGACAGAAACATGATGTGCTTATTAAAGTGTGGAAGATAATCAAGGCCTTTAATGATTTTATTCCCTTTGCCAAAATGAACAAGCCATTCCCGCCTGGCCGATTGATGCTGCTGCATTTTTATAGATAATAACATCCAGGACCCGTCGCTATAGCGTAAGCAAAACGGCTCACGTTCTGATTGCATGTTTGGAAATTAAAACAAAAGATGGAAACAGACTCAGTTTGTGCTCCTGATCACCGCGTGTCCTGTCATACTCTCCTAATAAATGCTATTAATTATCAACGGCTTGCACATACCTGGCATGTGTGTAAAGGCTGTGCAGGAGCTTGTGAGCTCTCCAGGGGTATTCTCACAAAGTCTCTCATTTTCAGGCAGTGAGCTAATTAAAGCCACGGAGCAGATGGTGCAGACTTGGTCCGGACATAATGAGACGGTGAGTGGTGAGACGAACCGGACATAGCAGGACAGCTGTGAGGGGTTTGTGACTTGACCAGAAATCAGACATCTCCCCAGGAGTCAATTTGCTAGAACCGAGAGGGAGAAAGATTACAACTCCATGAAAACTTCTGGGTTGCTTTTTAAGAAGCTTCTGGATCAGGTGGTGTTTACTTTCCTTTGCTTGAACAACTTTGACTGGAAGTGAATAATACCATGCCAGCAGGGTGTTTGTGTCTCCGTACTTTCAATCATTTGATCATAGCAGGTGGTTTTTGGGTAAACACCAAATCCTCAACACCTGTTGCCAGAGGCCTTTTTGAATGCCAAGTCTCACCAACTCAACTCCAACTGAAAAAAAAGAGGAAAAACAGAGTTATAAGTGTGAGATAAAAAAACAAACTGTGCCATTACCAAAGTGGGCGTTTTATACCCTGATGGAAAGTTAGACATAATAACAAAGATCAGACCAGCAGAAATTCCTAGAGGTGCAGAAAAATCTTAGGACAGCTCCGCTCATGTTTCACACTCCTGTCAAGCCTCGTCCGAGGAAGCGGTCGAGGCCAGAGGAAGCGAGCATTGCCAGGCAAGAAAAGGCAAAGTTTGAGCATGTCCGAATTTTCCTGGTGGAGAGGAAAATGGGAAGCAGCAGGAGAAGCTTTCTCACCCAGCTGGCCAGGTCAAAGGGCTTCATTGTGGAGGACATCCTCAGGTTGGAAAAGCTTGCCTCTTTGCTGCTCACTGACTAAAAGCTTTTTTTTCTGAATGTGATGCTTAAGACAACGGATGCAGAGTTTTTATTTTAATGTTTTTAGTTTATGATCATGATCTTTATTGTAAATGTTGCGAAAAGGACATACAAGGTTGTAGTCTAGGACCTCTTTCAGCATGGTTGCGCTGTCCAACAGCTGGGTTTATGATTGCAGACTGAAGACTCGTATTCATGCATGAATTAATATTTATTTGCACAACTATTTTATGAATGTTTATAGGCATAATTTTGGATTTTGGTTAAACTTGCATCCCACAAAAAAAACATGCCAGGAGGTGACTGAAAAGACAGATTCTCCTGGAAGTGGTGTTTAGTTTGTGGCCTTTTCTCACAAACGTCTGCCTCTTTTTAAGAAGTTAGGGATACGATTTGCTAATAATAGAGCCACTCTTGAGTCATGAATACCTAATTAAGAAGGATTAGGAGCATCCATCGTGCCTTTGTTTCACTTTATCTGATTTCCCCTTCGAACCATAAGTCACAGCTCCAATATAAATACGTTTACGGAAGGGGAAGAAATTGACTAAACCAGCTGCAGCTTGATGGCAGCAGGGAAACTAAAAACACCAGAAGAAAAGTAAAAAGTAACAGAGCAAAAAGAAACTTTTTTAATGACTTTGGCCAAAGTTCTTTGTCAAGTTGCACTTAGGAAGAGGTTATTGTGGAGCTTGGTCCTTGCAGTGATAAATCGTCTGTTGTGCGGTAATTATGGGAGCAGCATACCTTGTTCTTTTTTTTTCCCCCAACATTTTTGTCTCTGAAAGCATCTTTTGAATCAGAAACGGTGCACACAGCAGAAGTCTTGTGCTTGACATCCGCCACATTTCAGAGTCAGTTCTCTTTGAGGTTGGTGATACTCCTGATGCAGGCTCCTGCTTTCTTTTTGTTTTTAATGTGGACTCTGGGCGTGTTCTGTGAGCCATTGTGTGAGTTTCTTCTTCATTTCTTTAGAGGAATTAAAGGGATTTGTAAATGTAAAGGTTAAAAATAGAAATAAAGTTCAATTTTAGCTCATGATTTAAATTCTGTCCCCATACGTACGGTTTATTCAATGTGTGAGTGTTTGCGTGTGAGAAGAGTTGTTTGAATTCAATTCTTAGTGCGCCTGCCAGCCATACGCCAGCTTGGCCATGGCAGCATTCCCAGAAACACAGCTTGAGCGCTCCTACGGTTACACTTGGCTTGATACAATTGTTTGAAACCAACGACAGGAAGTAGAGCATGCCTGCCTCAAACTGACATTAATTCTGCAAGCCGACAAAACTGACATCAGCTGCAGTCTGATAGCAACACCTCCGCTATCTTGTCTCACAGAAGTTATAGGCAGACTGCTTCAAGCATATGCTCTGAGACACTGCGCATGTTCCTCTTTGGACCAACAAATGTGTACATATAAGTTCAAATGCACATGCCTTTCTCTCCTGGTCTAAATTCCATCTGACAGATGTTGACATGTTTTTCTTTGTTGACTGATGAGTCGCATTAAATGCTGTTTCAAAGTGGCAGCAAGCCACGTATTAACACCCTGTCTAAGCTTATATTCTGACCACTGGTTCTGATTATGGTTGTTTTCTTTTTGCCTTCAGCTTTGTTTATTATAACATTCATAAATGCATCAATACATTTAAGCTGTGTTTCCGGATTTATAAGGACACAACTGGGTGGTTTTCTTAGCAATTAGGTGCAATCGTCCACTTTCTCCTATTGTTTTATTCTGCATGTGTATTAATAATGGACCTCTTTAAAGTTGGTTGTCGGAGTGTAGGAGTGTTATTTTTTTTAGATAGTTAAAATGAAGAATAAGCAAAACTAAAAGGATATTTTAAGGAAGATGTCTGGAAAGGAGAAGCTTTAAATTTGGCTTCAGCTTTGTTGTCCAGCACTTTGATCAGTATAAAGGATTTATTTTAATGCCGTACAGACACGTGACATTTGAAGGAATCATTGCTCTGATTTGATCAGAAGCCGGTCTTGGTGTTTGGGGTTTATGATCAAGCTGTAACCTTGTGCATCATTCTGGGTTACTGCGTTTATTTCATGTAAATGTTCTGTTACCATAGAGGCTGATTTTGTGCTGCATCATTAGGAGATTAGCTCTGTTGTGAGTCAGGCGAAGATAGAAAAAAAAATCTTTGTTTTGTTTTACTGTTTGATCTTTGAAGATGTAAAGTGGCATATTTCTATGAAACCTTCTTTAATTGGGCTGCATGATGTTATGGTGGTTTGCACCGTTGCCTCGGCTGGGGACTTTCTTTGTGGAGTTTGCATGTCTGGGTACCCCGACTTCTTCCTACAGTCCAAAAACATCCTTGCTAGGTTAATTGGTGTTTCTAAATTCTCTCTGAGAGTGAGTATGAGGGTTAGTGGTTCATTGTATTTCCATGTTGGCTCTGCAATGGACTGCCAACCTGTTTAGTGTACCCTGCCTCTCACCTTGTTGCGGCTGGGTAGGCTCCAGCCCACCTGCAACCCTGCATTGGAATAAGCAGGCATAGATAATGAATGGATCCTTTAATTGTGTTGATATACAGGACCAGTCAAAAGTTTAGACACGTCCCCCTAATAGTGCCTAAAAACGTACAGATGTCTACAAATTATTCATACCCTCCCATTAAAGAAGAAAAAATAAAACAGCTGTCACTGAAATAAGATGAAATTGACAAAAGTAATAATAAATATACATTTTATTAAAATCATGACAATGTTTTTGAGTTGTGGTTCAATAGAAATATTTTTCAAAAACAAGCAAAGAATATAATAAACTAAACTAAACTACGTTACATCACACAATCTTTTTTAAATCAAATTAAAAACAGTGTATTATTTCACTAGATTATAATTCATAAATTTTTTATTCATTATTACTTTTTTCAGTCTCTAGTTATTTGAGTGACTGTTGAGAATTTAGCCTTTTCTTTAATGGATGAATGAATAATTTTGCAGGCATCTGTAAGTGTCTTTGACAGCCAACTATGTTCAAGCATAAATGGTTTACCACATGTAACGTCCTCCATCTGTACTGGATTACATAAGAGCCTGGATTTTCATTGTTTTTGGACATAATATATGCGGACCAAGTTTATAACCAATCAATGAAACTGGAACTGTGAACCAGAAATAACAAAAAAAAACTCTTGACTTTACTCAAACTGGATAATTCAAGTCACAGTTTAAAACAAAAGTTTATGTTTATTTCCAGTTCAGTTTGTTTTTGAGGTGAACATCCACTAGTGTTTGACATCCGTGTGACTGTGCAGTTAGCTTTCCGTGGCTGTAGCCACGTAGTTAGTTATATTTATGACTTTTCTTTATTTGCTTTTACATGTGTACAACACATTGTGGCGAGATGAACATCTCTTTGTTTGGTTGTGAGACGAACCGGAGCATTGTGTCCAGATTCCTTTGTTGGATTGTTATTTTCATTCTCCTGTCATTTGCTCCCTCATCCCAAAACACTGACTGAATCTCTTGTGGTACAGATAGTGATGGGCAGATAAAGCCTCGTGAAGCATTGAAACTTTCCAGCAACTTGGTTTAAAAAAATGTCTCATTTCCCAAAACTTCATGTGCAAATAAATCCACCTGCTGGCATAGGTTTAGAAAATAGGCAGCTTTGATCTTATTCATGTATATATATGTATTATTAACTATTTTAACATTTTGCTTTGGATTGCTTGGCCTGGAGGGTCGTTGCCACGGTGATCGCCCTAGTTTGGGCGGTTGGGGGTTCTGCACTGCAGCCCTACGGCTGTGTTGTGGTGACCTGGCCTGCCCTGATTTGGGTGGTTCCTGTGGTGGCGTCCTCTGCTGCCCTGGGTGTGGATGGATCCCCAAGATATCGTTTGCTTACAGCAGTGTCAAGCCAGATGTTTATTTTTACTAATGTTTTCATATCTACATTCAGCAAGGAGACAAAAACTAGGGACTTTCATTTACATTTGTGTAGAATAGGGGGTTGGGGGGTGGGGGTGGGGGGGGGGGGGGGGGTGGGGGGGTTGTGCATGTGCACGTGTGTAATTGTGTGTGAAAGACAGTATAATGAGGTGTGTGTTTCTAAATTAATATGTTATACACTTTGATGTGTGTTGGCTTGTTTTATGTTAATATGCATACATTGTTTTTATTATGTAAAGCAGCACGTGTTGCTTTTTGCATGAAAAGCACTTTATAAATAAAATGTGATTAGATAATAAAGGCGTGCTCTGTATCACTGTAAAATAGCATTAGCGTAATTAGGCAGTTGACAGAGAAAGCAAACGATCTACAGTTAAGGATATATTTCATTTATTTTTATTAAGAAACTATTTTTCAACTGTGTTTGGGTTTAGTCTATTTTTTTATTTTTTCCTTTTGTAAAAATAGTCATTTTCACAGCAGCGGAAAGGCTCGAGGCGAGATCTGAGCCGCTTTCTAAACCAGTCACGTGGTAACAGCTGGGCAACGAGGCAACTGATACGATAAAACGATAAAAGTGTTGATATGTTCTTACTTCTTGGATTACTCCACTCACCCTCCGAAGCACGTCCCATCACTAGACACAGTTTTCAAAGTAAACATGGGACCCACATCGTACAAGAAACATATTTACTTTGTTCTCATGAGATCTGATATCACGGATAATTTTTTGGTAAAGGTGAATATGACCACAGAACACACGTCAAGTTTTATATTTACTCATTAGTGGAACAGGTCAACCACCTGCACTGGAAACCGCAGGTCTATGTCCACTTCACACCATGAGCTCAGCTTGTAATGGATCATCCTGTCGTTGCAAATGTCTCCTCCTTTGACAGTGTGTCCTAAATTTAGACAACTGACCTTGCTGGAAAAAGTAACAATCACTAGCATGTTTTATTAGATTAGCATTAGCTTAGTTAAAAAGGGAAAGCTCTTCACGTTGGATTCATTTTTACTGTGATAAAAAAAGCTTACTTTCATGTTCACATCCTTCCTGGATGATCCTTTTAAAAGCTGTTATTGGACTGCTTTGATTAGACAACTGCTGCTAAGCGGAGCATTTAAAGGAGACATATTATGCACTTTATTCCCAATCTTAAACAATTCTCTGATATATCATTTAAATCTTGGCACC
>JAOXYM010000017.1:5861085-5872933 GCA_028567055.1 Leptatherina wallacei | reverse complement strand
GTTCGTGACTTAGAACATTGTAAGAGACTATTCCAAGGACTTATAAAAGTGATTTTTGCATAATATGTTCCCTTTAACAAAAGGCCCATTGGCCACCTCATCACATTGTTTATCTTTGATGTAGTGAGTGAATTTCATGCAAGCCAATTTCCATATCCATTTCTTTGTAATGATAAATATTTAACCACTTGGAGTGATCATTTAGATCTCTGTGAAGATAAAGGAGCAGCTGTAAAAAGGAGAAAACGGATGAGATCCCGACATGGTGTGAAATCTGTTCTGGACGTAGTCGGGCTTCGATCAGTCTGTTGGTTTTCACTTGTGGAAGAAGAAGCAGCTGATGGGAACTGGGCCGAGAGACAAATGGAGACTTCTTCATATCCCAGTCAACTGACTTTAGCCCGTCCTTGTGTCTGGGCTTGGAGTCTCACTAATTCTGGGAATTAAAATGTGATGTTGGACTTGTTTTCTACCTCATTTGCATGTCAATCTGCTGCTTTACATTCTGATGTTTTATGTGAAGAAACCAAATTTGGGAGATATATTAATTCTAGGTAAACATGACTCAAGTAAAGAACTTTTTCTTATGATCTTCACACTCATTAGTGTAACAACCCTTGACGGTTTTACATGGAAATCCACCCTTAAGCCCAATCTTTAGTAAATTACTGTCCATGTCAAGCAAAACTGAAGCATTGTGAGGCAATGATGTGGCCTTTAGACAGCACAAACGGACACGTTTGATTCTTTGAAAAGTCTTTGTTCACATTTTTGTGCTGTAGAGGAATATAAAAAAAAAAAAAAACCCAGACCACCTACTGATGACCAGACCGACATGTTCAACAGATAGAGGATTAGTTTTGCCAGCGATTTGGCCAATTAGTGCTCAGCCTCAGCTCTGCTGGGACCTCCCATAAGGAGCCTCTCCTCTGATTTACCCAAGCCAAGAGAGAGGAAGAGGAGGAGCATGCTGGGGGTAATTATGCACGGCTGAACGCCCTGATTGGGTATGGTACTTTTATGCCACGCAGGGAGCAGGGGATACACGCTGAAATAAAAAAGGCTGGTGAGAAAGTCTCAGTGGAGATGAATGAGGTACTGGTTGAATGACTTCAGTTATCAAAATGTTGGGAGGAGGCACTGAGAGTCTGTGGTGATTGTTGTTTACCCAGTTCTGATCCCTAAACAGAGCAAGTAAGACTGATGCTGTGATCTGAGCTGCATTCAAAAGCATCGAAGTGGACGCCTAGATTCCGCTGCGAACATGGCAAGATCGTTCTTGTTGTTAAATTGAGCAAAAAAGGATCACTCAGGCGGTTCAAGGAACAGCAATCTAAAAGATTTAAACTGGTTATTACTGCTTAATTACATCGCTACTCGTGAGCTGTTAAATTCCCACTCCGCTAAAAGTCAAGTTAACCTTCTTAATATACCCACAAGTTTGATCATGATATGATATACCATTTCAATGGGTAACTATTTAATCTCTACCATTATATCAAATTCTGACACAATACGACTATGATTTGAATCAGGAGCCACTGATTGATATGAGACGAAATAACATGCTGATTAACACGCTTTCATTACTAGTTTGCTCATATTGGATCATTGAATAGACACTTTTTATTACAACCCTAATCATATGTTGAGCAAATCAGCCATCAATTAGGGCTGGGCGGATTAAACCAAATATTGATAGTATTGATACCAAGACCAGTATCAGTGTCATTGGATACCAGGGTGATGAGATAGATAGAATGTGACTGAGACCCAAGCAATAGTAGGTTTTGCTTTTGTTTAGTTAATTTTCACTGTTGACCTTATTTTTCTAAAATAAAAGAGAATAACAGAGTTATTTTATTATTTTGTTACATTGTTGATGATTTTATGTTGTATACAAACAAAAAAGCTGAAATTTAAATATATCAGTTCTAGCATTCTTTTTTTAATGTTTTATTTAAGAAAAATCTTGCACTGTGTTTTATTATGATCATAAACAGGATCAATAATTAAAGGCAAAATCATTAAATGATTGTGAAATTTCAAGCAAAAAGTATCAGTAATAGTATCAGTATTGGTATCGCCTAATACTTGCCCTGGATTCACTTGGTATCAGTTCGACACCAAATCTGCAGTATCACTCAGCCCTAGCATCAATGCCAGGAACAACTATGACCTTGAATCAACAGAGCACCATGTGTAAACCCACCTCTTACAAAGTTTGGTGGAACTGGTCCAGACATGTTGTTAGGTGTGTTTTTTTCTTTTCATGTGCTGTGAGTTGAACTAGCATGGGCTACCTCGCTGGTGAGAGTCAGCAGATTTGTTGTCACAGTTGATTAACATGCTGCTTTGTACCAAGTCAACAAATGGCTGTGCCAGTTGTTTTGCATTTACGGTGTACAATCCAAAATAATTACAGAGACTGATTCTTTGATTAGTTGGTGCTGTGTTTTTTCTATTAGGACGCTTTTGCTTGCTAAGTTCTTCCATTTTCACAGCTATGTGATGAAGATAACATTAGCAAGATTAGCTTATTTGTCACCAGGACATGCATCAGGCCAAACTGCTCTTTGCTGGAGCACAAAGAAAACAACTTCTATTGCTCAAATGTACCTGATTATTAAATGTATGGTCTGAATCTCTAATGGATTATATTTTTTTCATTTGGACAAGATGTACAAAGATTCCACAAGTTTGAACTTTGGAGAAATAGTTGCAGCTGTACTAGCTGCTAGTGACTGCTGTCCTGGTTGACTTGTTCGTGTAGCGTCTGGTTTTAGGAGGTTAACTACTGGAGAGGGACTCTAAGTCCAGACTGACATTTTCCTCATCTTTAAATGTTTAAAGGCCACAGCATGTATTTTATAAATGAATTCCAATTTCATTGTATTCATTGTACTGGTTTGGTGTGGAAGCGTATGCTGTCACTCAAATAAAAAAATTAAAAAAAAGTACCAGATCGTGTTATAACGTGATAGATTTATTATAAAGACATGGGACATAAACCAGATTATTTTCTCCCTCTTTGCCTCCGGTGTCAGCATCACTGGTGTATCTCAGTGGTGGTCGGAGAGGCCGTTGGTGCGGATTGGCTGCCACGTTTCCGTCAGTCTGCCCCTTGGGCAGCTATAACACATGTAGCTTACCATCACCGAGTATGATGATTGCCCTGCAAAACGCTATAGAAATCTATCCCATTATCTTTATCATCATTTTCAGTTTGAATGAGGACGCTGCATGCAGTAGATCAGATAAACCTCTAATTTACTAAATGTGATTAAGTTGTACTTCATGCTGGGCTGAGACACAGAGAGATTCTGCTGTTACACCGTGGATGACACTGATCATGTTGACGTTTCACCCGTAAACCAGACAGAACTATGTCTTCGTGTCCGGCAACTTTATTCTCCCTGCGGTGCTTTTATATAAAATTTTAATTTTAGTTTTCAGAAGACAACTAGGACACAGGCATAACCACTGCTACATGTTAACCAAGAGCAACACAAACACACAGACACACACACACACGTCTGTCTGTACGTAGGCATACAACATACGGTGTTGCTCATAACTATCCCACATTCCCATGTGTACAACAACAAATCAGAGTGGGACAATTAATCCTTGTTCTGGAAGACATGACGTCTTAAAATGTGCTTTGCTTCAATATTTCTAGGTTGCAGCAGCATCTGCTCCTTTGTTTTTCACATTCAAACTACAAAACAATCATTTTATTTCATGATAAGGTCCTTTTTTATTTCTATTGAGGTGACAGCTCTACTCTTCTGTAGCTTAGAGTTTGCGCGCCTTGGTTAGAAGAGAGTGATGTTGCACATTATGGTCCAATTAGGGGATATTTGAATCAAAATCAGATGCCAGCTGGAGGACTATGTTGTTGGGTAACTCTGAAATTTAAAGAAAGTACAGCCACACGGTCAAATGAGCTGATATGATAGATGATACAAATACTGTACCGCAGAGGTGTCAAACTCCTTTTAGTTAGGGGGCCACATACAGCACTAATTTGATCTGAAGTGGGCCGGACCAGAAAAATAACAGCATAATAATCTAAAAATAATAAAAACTCCACATTTTTCTCTTTGTTTTAACCCTCTGGGGACCAGGGTATAAATGGCCGCTTTTGACTACTTGTGATTTTATGCTTATATTTTGCTTCTATATATAACTATTTACATTAAAATGCAAGCAGGACCTCAAAGAGCTGGACTTCCTGCTCCACATTCACAAATATCCTCATTGTTTTTACACAAAAGTAAAAATAAATTACTGTTCTATACACTAAACACAATAAATTTACACTTCAAACACAATAAATGTCACAAATCTGTCAACTCACTATGACTATTTCTGCCTCTCATTTCATTTCACTCCCACAACTTTCGCCGTTCCCCCTAGCAACTAAATGACATGTAGTACATGACAATTTTTTGATTGGTTGATGTTGTGCTTTTTTCCACCAATAGGAAGCACTGTTACTAAAAGTATTTGGGAGTTTCTGCTTGCTAGCATGTCCGCTAGAAAAGTAAGTTTTTACCGTATCTTTCTGCATCAAACGCGTATCAAACGTGAAGCAATATACACGAAAAAGTGTGCCGTATATTTTTCTATCATAACTCTGGTTTTACTCGGACAACACAATTTAAAAACTTGTTTATAGTTTGAAGTCTGCACTTTGAAGTTAGAATAGAGACGCCGTGTGGCTGCGTCTTGCTGTCATGTCGTCTTAAATCGGATATGCGATCTGGACTCACCGGTGTGTCCGTCGTCCCCAGAGGGTTAATGAAAAGAAGTACAAGTATATCAAGATGTTTGTACTTAATGGACTAGAAATATTATGAGCAACTTATTTACAAATTTGTTCATTTCGATATTTAATTTTTGTGTTTCAAATTTTTATTGTATACATTTAAAGAATATCAAATATGTTCATTTTTCTACATAAATATCAATACATAAAATAAATGTAATATTTTCTAATTCTTAAATTTGAAATGTTTTAAACCATTCCTTTTACTTGATACATAATACCTATTTTACATCTTTATTTTGTGTAAAATGTTAATATTTTTTTTAATTAATTCACTTTTTTTTTTCATTTTGTATTCACTAAAACCCACATTTGATCACAGGTACCTGGAACTAAAAAGTCCAGTATTTCATACTATGATTAGAGTAACTTTGACAAAATTCATCCAGCGGGCTAGATTGGGCCCTCTGGCAGGCCGGGTGTGGTCCCCGGGCCGGATGTTTGACACCCCTGATTACTGGCTCCTGAGTCCTGCCGTCATGGCTAAATACCCATAATGTAAACACGCAACATCAAAGTCTTGAAGAGGGGCAAGAATACAAAGTTATCTATATAAGGAGCATAGCGTACTAAATAAATAAATCATTATTAAATTAGACAGAAACATGAAGTAAGGTCTGGAACTCTGTGAAGTTGCAACAATAGCTGCAAAATTAATTTATCATGATTAATTGTGACAATAATTAATCATAATTACAAATTTAACTGCTTGCTTTTTTTATTTAAAGGTGACCGATTGGCCAATAACAAGATTTTTATTGAGAATATTTACTTTATTGAACTTTACTTGGGTGAAATAAATGTACAGCTGATTATGTGAGTTACACCATTTACTCTGTTGAGCCTTGAAAGTGGTGACTAAAACCAAAAAGCGTTTTCAGAATGAACCGATCGCTCTTTTCTTTGTCTCTTCTTCCACAGCGATGCCGTCACTCACGTGGTGTCAGAGGATCGTCGAGCTTCAAGCCTCTGGATGTGGCTCAAGGGCAGTGCTCTGAGGAATCTGTCCATGATGCACGTGTTGGACATCAGCTGGTTCACTGACAGCATGAGAGAAGCCAGACCTGTTACTGTGGAGACCAGACACCTCATTCAGGTTCGTTTGTCCCAATGAAAAGCAGATAAAACCAAGAATGGATGGATTGTTAGCACTAGATGGCACTACAAACCAAATGGGAAGGGTTTAACAGGCCAAACAGAATCATGTCATAGTTTTTGTTCAAATAAATGAGTATTTTAAAGGTAGATATTACACTTTATGCTCCTATATATGCATTTTCCTCCCTCTGCTAATATATAAGGTTAGCCCCCTGACAGGATGGCTCTTAAAAAGAGGACATGTCTTTGTTCTAACATTTCACCTCACTGATAGTAAAAAAATAGGAAAAAACCCCCATCTTCCATATTGCATGGGAGTGTCAAATGAACCCATCAGCTGAATGTCAGGGCTCATAGCGGCCCACTAACAGAGACACACACACACACACACACTGACAGATGCACACACGGTTTCCCCTGTGAATGACACTACCAGAGCTTGGCAGCATATGGAGCCAGAATAAAGAAATATTCTGAATCCTTTGCCATCCACAGTGGAGAGGGGAAAATGAAACATACTATTTGAACGCCCCCCCCCCCCCCCCCCCCCCCCATGTGAAACAACCCCTTTTGCTATACTATAGCATTGTTTTCAGAAGGCCACATAAGTGTGGATGATTAGTTGCTTGTAGCTGGATGCATGATTAGCGGATGTGGCTAATAATGTCATGCTGACATTTATTGACCCATCTCCCTGGGTAACCAAGGCTTTTCTGCTTGTTGTCTGATTCAGCTGCTCTCTGAATCAAACATGGAAATGTGGAGTGGCATTTATGAGGTGCTGCTCCCACTAGATTGTTTTTATTTATGAGTGATTAAATCTGTTTAAGGGTCTATCGTGCAGACATATAGGCTACTTCTTCACACACATGCCTGGCACTTTCACGCTTTCCTATTGTAAATATTCTTCAGAAAGTCAGGAGGAATTTCACGTAATAAACCCACTGAAACGTATTTTATTCCCCATTACTTTTCACCTTGTGAAGAGGTTGTTCAGCCGGTTTAAGTGGAAATGTGTGAAGATGCACAAATACTCGACGTGAAAGGAATGAAAACAAAGTTTCTTACCGTGTGTGTGTTTTATGGATGGACTGGGTTTCAGGGAGATGTGATTAGGCGCAGGGCCAAGCATCTTCCCCGAGGACTTGGAGATCTCACCGACCTTTACCCTGCTCGGTGGCCTGAGAGGATTTCCACTCCTCTATCTGCATGACAGGCATCAATAACGGATGGAAATACAAGCTGGGATTGTGTAGAAACCGTAGCCTTTTCACTGTACCCGTTCATTTTAAGCATATGGCATGTGAGAAATGAAGCCTCAGTGAGCAGACTGCGCTCATTAGCTTAGTTACGTCTAAGTCATACAGCAAAGGTGGAGAGGACACCGGAGAGAAGGCCAGGAGGGGATACGCTACCTCGGAGAGCTGTCTGCGAGCTTTAACTTGCACACAGTTATACAGTATGTCTGTATAATAAATGAGCCCAGCTGGGGAAAACCAACCTCTGCATGCTGATGCACAGGAGTTTGTCTCCATAGAGCTACGGTGTCATATTGGATTAAACAAACTACAGAAGTAGAAAAGTGACAGAGACCCCCCCCCCCCCAGTTGAATTTAAAATGAATGCAGATGGGGAGTTGTATTTTAATTTTTTTTACTTTTGGCATTAAAAAATACTGCCATCAAATATATTTCTGAGATCAGAAAAGGCGCCGTGGCAGGAAATAAATGAACATTTTGGAATCCCTTACTCATTGATTCGGCCCAGTAGTGTGAGACGTGCTCACTCTTTTCATCATATATGTGAGACACGCGTGTTCCTCCTGCAGCAGTGACTATCACATTTTTCTCCTCTACCTCCCCTCTTTGTGTCCTGCTACAGTCAAATCTATGGGTCTTTTTTTTTTTTTTTACAAATACTATATTTTATGATGTCTAATTGTCTCCAAGAATATCAATATTACACATGGTAATCCTTTTGACACATATATTACAAATGGGGAGATATTTCTTCATAGAATGAAAAGGCAATTTACAGGAGGCAAATTGGATGATGGCAAGCAGATTTGTAATGCCACGGGTTAGGTGGTGTAATGGATTTGGATGCCACCAGACTGTGAGATGAGTGTCATTAGCCTGTTGCCCTGGAGACACACAGTCATAAAAATAACTTCTCCAAGGCATTTTTTTAATTTTATTTATGTAATTCAATTTGAACTCTTGGCTCTCTGCTCATCAGGAATGGCCTTACACACACTTCCACATTTAGCCTGTCACCCTTTTGGTTTCAGGAAAAAATATGACCCCATATGCATGTGTGTGTAAGATAACATAGATCCTCTGTCAATTCTTAGGTTTTAGTGGAAAACACTTCTCACAAGGTCTTGAAGGGAGGTAAATTCAACCTATTCAAAGCTGTGTCAATTTGAATTCATGTAAAAAAGCAAACCAACATATACAGAAGCAGTGTGTGGAAAAACTGCTTCAGTAGGAGTTGAGAGCTGTTGTGGCAGAAAGGTGCTCCTAATCAAATACACTTCAACTGATCATTATCAGCATGAGCACCTCTATGAGAGCTGGTTTGGAGCATTCAGGTTTGTGTTAATACAACGCCAAGGAGGAAAGACATCGGCAATGATCTTAGAGAAACCATTTACTGCTGCCCATCAATCTGGGAAGGATGATGAAGTCATTTTTTTAAGAATTTGGAGTCCATTGTTACAGAGTAACAGATATTATTCACAACTGAAAAACATTTAAGACATTTACCAGTAAGTTTACGTCAAAGTGTAACCCTGCAATGCTCTGGGAAACTGGAACCCCCCAAGAACTACAATGTAGACTCTTAAGGCCTCAGTTAGCATTTTAAAAGTTAAAGTTCATGAAAGTACGATTAGAAAAAAACTTTTCCAATTCAGTTTTTTTAAGATTTGCCAGGAGGCGGCCGCTGAAGAGCATAGCACAACTTAAGTCTTCAAAGTTGCATCTGAACCACCCAGAAGACTTCTAGAACAAAAAGAGCCTCATTCACGAACTAATCTTATAAACAAATTTGTAAATGAAAAAAGTCCAACTTACTATATTTTTATGAAAATTGTGGCATTCATTAAAATCTTTGTTCTTAGGTAAGAAAAAAAAACCACTCGAGTACTCTTACAGACATTAGAGTGTGTGGATGTGATGTTTGTCTTGTCTTCTGCTGTCAGGTTCATTAAAATACAATCATAGAATGGCAGTCATGGTCTTGTGAGATTTTATAAACAACATGTGGTAATTTACAAAGTGAATTTGTGCCTTTAAAATTGTAAGATATTACAGATTGTGTCCTAGTATTATTTCCCTGAGGGGGAGAAATAAACAATTTTCATGCATTTCTATGGGCTTAATATAAACTCATAAAGATTCAGTGGCAAGCT
This sequence comes from Leptatherina wallacei, assembly GCA_028567055.1. Lineage (NCBI taxonomy): Eukaryota > Metazoa > Chordata > Actinopteri > Atheriniformes > Atherinidae > Leptatherina > Leptatherina wallacei. Next base: position 5,863,586 of record JAOXYM010000017.1, on the reverse strand, counting down.
GTATCCGCCAAGACGCTGAGGTAATGTCTTCGTCCGTCCGTCTGTCCGTCTGTCTGTCTGTCAGCAAAATAACTCAAAAAGTAGCCTATAGGACGTATTTAGCAAAAATTTTCAGGAAATCTCCCAACGGGTATAAGGAACAACTGATTATATTTTCGGGGTGATCTGGGTCACCGTCTGGATCCAGGAGCACTAGTACCGCTAACATTTAAATACCCCTTAGATCCCCCAGAGGAGGTCAATTTGAAACCCTGCCGATGCAGCATTAAAAAAAAAGATTTATGTATGTGGTCTTTACAATTTCTTCCCCTTTGAAACTTCTTTATCATTCAGAAGTAGACAAATCTTCAATATAAAGATACTTAATTGATTAGCATTTGGGATTACTTTGAACCTGTCTTTCAAATAGAAAATGTCAAATACTTTCTAGCTTACAACATTCACCTATCAGCCAGCATATAATTAAATTAAATCATTGTATTTATATTTTCTATCAATTATTTGAGGGGGAACAATTACAGAAAAACATAATATAGCTAAAGTTACAAAACAGAGCACTTCATACTGATTATGAACACATGGCGGATGCAACTCTGGTAGAAGACACATGCATTCAGTGCAGCCATGTCCAAAACATCATAAAACGCCACAATAGGCCATCTTCTAGGTATAGGTAGATGTTATAATCCAACATTGTTTGACTCGGATCATGTTGATATTCTGGATCTGATGATCTTTTGTAAACATCTGTTCACAGATGCAAAACCAGATACTGCGTGCGAGACTCTGAACCTTCAGGTGCAGATTTTTGTCCCTGTCTTTACACTTCTATCTGATTGCATGGTGACAAATCAATCTGTCCAATCACAAATCAGACGGCCTCCTCTCCACCAGCACTGCTGCAGGCTCTTAAAGGGCAGTAGATAGATTTTAAAGACGGATGATCATGCGACTACTTGTGTGACAAAGTTAAAGTGATAAACCGTTATTGCTCCGTCCTAGTCTCGTGCAGCAGTTGCTGGGGACTGGCTTTCTGCAACGGACACTGTTGTTGGCGGTCGCTCGCCTAGCTCTCCTCCGGCTGGCATCCATGCGGTACAGTTACTGTTTCAACGCTGCTTGGTAGCTGCTGCTTCAGCCGGCTGGCTCTGACAGCATCTCCCTTGGGCCAGGGGTAAAAGATTTCACAGCGAGGGAGAGAGAGAGAGTGAGAAGTGGCAGTCGAAGAACAGAATAATTTCCTGGGTTCTGGTAAATCCTGCCTGTCTCCCTGAGGGGAAAACAGACACCTACAAGCAGCTCTTGTTTTTAGAGGAGCTGGGGAGCTCCATCACCATCATCCGTCTTTAAGATCCATGTACTCCCCTTTTACAACCTGCAGCGGTGCAGGTGGACAGGAAGCCGTTTGCTTTGTGATTGGACAGTTTGATTCGTCATCATTCAGGTAGAGGTGTAAAGACAGGGACAAAAATCCTGCAACTTTAGTCTTGCAGGAAGGTTTTAGCTTTGTACCTGTGAACAGATGTTCACAGGTACAAAGCTAAAGGTGGAATTTGCACAGAAGTGTTATTTTTCATTTTCAACTCAGCTTTATTATAAAAACAATTCACACCAAAGTCATCTCAGGGCACTTTAAAAACAAAATCAAATCACTGTGATCCAATCAGTGTTCATACAAGCCAATTGCATCAAATCTTGACTTCAGTTCGATCCCCTATCCTGAGCACATGGTGGTGGGTGTCAGTGGACCACATCAAAATTGAAGGCATTCAAGTTTCAGTGCACATTTATACTATTATGGTTTATTTTCTTTTAGTCTTTTGGTTAGGCAGCCAGACATGAGTCACTGTACACAGCTCGTCAGTCTCGAGTCATGACCTTTCATGGGCATCTTTGGGAGTTTACCTATGCAACCAGCTGGCACACACTTATGGAGAGATTGGTATTCACCAATCTAAGAGGAGAGATACAAACAATTTTGCCTTCTATAAACAAGTTTGTTTGGTTTACGAAGGTTTTTGTAAAGAAAAACAACTAATTTTTAAATAAAACTTAAGAACGAGTTCAAGAAGATTTATAAGAAGATATTGGCGAATAGGTCCCTGTGTCCTTTGGACAGATGAGAACTAAAGTCAAAATCTTTAATGCATTAATGCACAAACATTTGGCTAAAACTCAAATATTTCATATCAGCATAAACACCTCATACCAGCTGTCAAGCACAATGATGGCAGGTTTGTTTTGCAGCCACAAAGCCTGAACACCTTGCTTTCATTGAGTCGACCATGAACTCCTTTGTTTATCCAAGTAATCTAGAGTCAAATGTGAGGATGCATCTATCTGACAGCTAAATCTTGGCTGAAGTCGGGTCATAGAATGGGACAATGATCCCAAACGCAGCAGCAAATCTACAACGGAATGACTGAAATGCCCCTTTCACACTAGCACCTACTCAGCCCAGCCCGGCTCAGCCTTCATTCAGCCGACTCCACACCACCCCG
>JAOXYM010000017.1:5827869-5841555 GCA_028567055.1 Leptatherina wallacei | reverse complement strand
TATCTTGATATTGGACAGCTTCAGTAACTGCTCACGGTGGTAAACAAGTCTCCCGTTGTCATGGAGACTCATAATAAAAGGTCCTGAAGAGTCCAAAGTACGCGGAGAAATCACTTAATCAGCACAGCGTCCGAACCAGCGTGAAAATATCTTCTTATAAAAATCAAACTGAAGGTGATTGTCCCCCCCAAAAAGGCGATAATAGTAATAATTAAATCGTATGATAAGAGCTGCTACAGTTTGCTTCCACCATGCGGCGTATTCTAGAGATTGTTTATATAACACAAAGGGATATAACACAGAGGGATAACACAGAGGGAAGTTTTTTTTTTTCTTGTTGTTGTATTTTTTGAATTGTTTTTAAAGGCAACAGAGTAAAACCAATCAAATAACCACTATGGTGTACTATACATGAACAATTTGATTTGAAAAAAGAAAACAAAAGGCAATTACCACATCTCTGTCATTGAGAAGCACATAAGAGAAAATGCTGGAGGGCACTGACGCATTATGTGCGTCTATAATGAGCCACATTACTGTTCCAGGTGTGCAGATCTGTTTTCGTTTTTTCCTCTTCTTTTATTTGTGTTTTGTGTGTGTAGTAGAGTAGATCATGCCCTCCTGTACTGTTGTCTCTCTAAGACATTTCTTCCTTGAACCACTTTGGATTGTCTCAAAATGGGTGTTGAACAGAAAAACACTCGACATCCCATTTCAGAGAATCTCTGTTGCTTCAATACAAAATACTCACTTTTTTCAGGAAAATTAAGTCTATTAGAAGTTTTATTACGGCTCCCGCCCGCTCTATTCCTCACTGCACAAATGGGCTCCATCTAACAGACATTCTCATCACACATATGACAGAATCACTTGTTTAATTAGTAAATGACTATAGTGATGATGATGATGATGATTTTGATGATGATGGGCCGCTCCTGTGGTGCCATGTTTTTCTTTTCTTGGTTTTGCAACAGTAACTCATCACTTCAGCTGCACAAACTATGAAGCGGTCCAGCTTCTGCTAATAGACACTGTCACTCTGATGTTATATTAAAAGGTATTTTCTCTCCCTTTTTTCTATTTGTAAACTAAAAAATGTTTAAATGGTGCAAGATTTGAAGAAAATACAACATTTTGTCCTTGTTTTTTCCTCCTCAAGATGAAATACAATATATCTAATTAGAGAATAAAGGATATTTCCGGATTGAGTGCACCCCTTAATGCGCCTTATACACATATCCAAATTTTAATGCAACTATAAACAAGGTTTGCACCAACTATATCCTCTGTGACAGTTTTGGGTTTAAAATACAAAAAACAAAAAACAAAAAAAGAATGAAAAAAGAATGAAAAAAACAAATTGAATGTTAAAGGCACGATCAGAGTCTGGATGGTTGCACTGGATTGCAACATGTACTGAACTCAACCAGTCCCTCGTCAGAATAATACAGCAACAATGGCACATAAAAGTATTTACTTATTCTGGAAGTTTTCCTTTTTAACAGCTTGGGATTTTTGGGCGATTTCATGTTAAATCAATGAAAAAGAGAGCAAATTGACAGACATGTTTGACACTGAAGCCCCAAAGCCTGTGTCAGGCAGTGGGGATATGTCCAAATGAAGCCTGTGTAGTTCTCCTGAATATCACGTGGCCAAACACAAACAAAGCCCCATTTCTCTGAAGTCACATGACTGCCTCGTTGAGTGATGCGGGGAAAACAGAAGTGTTCTGTGGGATCTGTGACGATGTCAAGGATCATTATGTACCCTGCAGGATATTGACAGACAGCACTGTCTCAAAAGTGAAGTCACCAAAGTGAGCAAAGCGAAGGACATCAGCAGTTTGGAAGCATTTTGACAAGATATCTACCAGAGATAAACAAATAAATAGGCTGCACACAAAACTTTATATTAATATACTCGATTTATATACCAGGATTGATGTAATAATACTTTATGTGCCACATTCCGCAGAGATTAATTTTATCTGACTTTCCAATACTTAATATGGGGATTCTGACACAATACATGTGTCACTGATGTTTACAGATCCACTGATATGTAGCCCACATGTAATTTCACAGGACTGCTGGACATCAAGTAACCAGCAGATTTCAGAATTCCCAAATAGGCTGTTAATTGGGACTTCAAGTAATGAAACCTTTGGTGAAGCAATTGGCGAGAAAGACCCAACACATTCACCGAGCTTCATCACAGTTTCACAAAAAAAAGACAAAAAACAAACCAAGAATGCTGACAGCAGACGTGTTCACTCCCTTTGATATAAAGCCCCTTAATAAGCTCTGGTGCTACCGTTTACCTTCAGAGGTCACATAATTAGTTAGAAGGCCCACTTTTGTGTAGTCAAGTGTCATATGATCACACATGTTGTGATAGGCGGAGGAATCTGCAACACTTCTAATTAATAGGCACCACCATGCAAGCAACGCCATGAAGACCAGGGAGCTCAGGGACAATTGTAAGTTAGGGTTTGGTTTAGAGATGGTCAGATAAACCTTCATGAAATCTAATTGGTGCATTCAAGGGAAAAGCTTCTTGAGGCTTCATTTGCACTTCTAAGCCTTCTACTGGACAACAAGAATGAACCAGTTAAGGTACACAATGGCATTAGTTATTCTTTGTGTATTTTTTTTAAACTGAATTGAATAGAACTTCTCGATGATGTCAGTAAATATTCAAGGCACCTCTATTAATATAGATTGTTTATTATGAGAGTTATGCCTTAACTTTTTTTAAATATAGTGGTTACGGGAAGTTGAAATAAACATTTTAACAGTTGTAGGAATTGTCTTCATTTTTTTTCTTTTGAGATTATTTCACTTTTCAGCTTCACACATCATATTTTGTCATTGAAAGAAATTTTGATATGTGCTTCGCAAAATAGATCTGACACCTGCTCCAAAGAAGAACATCAGGTCACATAACTAATTGTGTTAAAAAAAAGGCCCAAAAGGTCCAGAGTTTGTATCTCAGAGAATAAAATAAACTTGGCATGGAAAGTTATAAAATTTGTGTTGGTCAATTATTTCTCCTCTTTAACTTTGCGGTTTTTAAAGGACGGCGGGGGCTGCGGGACACTAGGGCGAAGCATAGTATGTGTTGCGGTGGTTCGGTGAAGGAGAGTGTCATAATCGATCAAAGACACTTTCAATGCTGGAAGCCAATGAGTTAATATTACCAGCTGGTATTATATAATGTTATAAATTGTTGGACTGATTAGTCACCTTTACAACAAGATAGTATAACTACTATGTTTCTGTGGAATGAGCAACACACGTGTCGGTAGTGCCATAAAAATGTTTATGTCAAGGTGTATATTAACATGTGATGTATGCACAACTACAGCATGTTTAAAAGTGCTTATGAGAAGGCAGGAAGGGTGGATGGTGGCACACTGAGCTATCAGTCAATAAGTTTTAATCCTCTCACAGCCCAGTTTCCTTAATTGTAAACAGACTATTCATCCTGACATGTTCAATGGGTTTTTGGTCTAGTTGTTTTACATTTTGTCTTGGTCCTGTCTTGATTCTTGTTTTTATCTTGTAGGTTTATCCCCTTCTGTATTCTCTTCAGTTCACGTCTGGTTCTCAGGCTCAACAAGCACATTAGTCCATGACATCTGAGGAGGCTGGGTCAGAGATTTGGTTTATAGTTTTAAGCTATCTGAATGCACGCTAGGAGAGACATTCGTTTATCCAAGATCCCGGTTGCTGCCTGTTGGAGCAAAAACTGCATGTCACCTTTAAAAAAGGAAAGCCCATTGTTGCCCCCTGGGGAGCCTGTTGCAAACAAGTGAAAATTGACAGGTTCTTGTCTAGTGCGTGCAGCATCTAATGTGGCTGTCAGGTCATCCGGAAGCAAAGCAACAAGCTGTAGGTCCTGTACAGGGACAGGAACACAGATGGAGGATTGAGGTTAGAGGAGGGAAATGGAGGAAGCTCCTGTCTTTGTCTGGTTTTCCTTTATGGCTCAGTGCATCTCTCATGTGAATGCACACCTGAAACACTTCCGCTTGACCTCCCATTGTCCCCTTTTCTCATCCTTCACTCTGTTTAAATACTTTAAAGATTTGATGACCCAGTCGGTAAGCTGGACATGCAACGCTTGTCGCATATGCAGGAGGAAATCTAATCTTTTCGACATTATCCTTCCATCTGCCTTCCCCTATCCTTGCCTGATTCTCCTTGTAGGATGCATTGGAAGTGCTTGCAGAGAGCTATGAATTCAATGAGATTGATGGTCCATGCCTGGCCTTCAGAAGAGCCGCATCTGTCCTGAAGAGTCTGCCCAGGGCGGTGCAATGTCTCGGGGCAACACATGACCTTCCCTGCCTGGGTGAACACACCAAGGCTGTCATAGAGGTAAGGCCTAGACTCTGCATGCAGTGAAAGTCCAGCTGTCGAACGGCCCCTTTGTCAAGAAAAGAAATCTAAATCGAATTCAGCCACACCAAAAAGAAACAAAGCTTTTAAATTCTTTTCACGAGTTTAAGTCAGTGATGACTTCTGTTTTTATCCCCCTGGGACTGATTTTCTAACATCTCTTGTAAATGGAAAAAAAAAACAGAATAAACGAGGCAGTGTTTATTGCGATTGATTGCTTCTCTCAGCATTTTCACTCCCATGTTCATGCTTGGCCCGCTGCTTGTGAATGCAGAGGGTGTCACTAAAGTCTCACTTTTAGACGTGCATGGTTTCCTGCGCTATATGAAAGTGGGGGGCAGGATGTGTTGCCATGGTAATATGAAAGAAAAAATCTTTCCGCCACAAAGAAAATCTTAATGTATACTGCATTAACTCCGACCAGCACAGTAGAGTCAAGTTTCCCATCACCGTTTACTGTTGCTTTGCTCACAACATCACAAAAGGTTACTGACAACAAGCAGCTGTCAAGCTGTTTTCTGTGCATCAGAAAGCAATGGTAAGGGGGGGGGGGGCAGTAGAACGGGCATGAAGGGCTCTTAAAATGCAAATTAGTTTAAAATAATTGTTTTGTGAAGTAAACTTTATAGACCATAATTATCAGTTGATATCAGTCTTAGTATCACAGACCACTTTAGTCCATAAATGCTTGTTGTTGCAATACTTAAAGACTCATTCTGGAACTTTTTGACCTTTAAAACTCTACGTTCTGGACCTGCTTGATGGCACAGTGACATTTATTATATGCATTATCGGAGGACGAGAGGAAAAAAAAAAACAGACAGAACAAGAGATAAGACAAGAGTCAAGATAAGAATCACAGTACAGGTGGGATGCAAATGCAAGAATTAGCCGTCGATGGGGTGCATCGCTGAGAAAACTGCAAACGTTCTGTAGTGTGTCTTTAAAAACTGAGCACTACATGAACTTCTTTAGATTTCAGCCAATTGCAATTTCCACAAGCCACATTTTTTCAGGGAAAATAATTCAAGTTATAAGTACTGCTGAATGAATTTAATCATACATGTCCATTCATCCATCCATTTTCTGTACCGCTTAATCCACGCAGGGTCGCGGGTGGCCTGGAGCCCAGCAAGTATCAGGCGAAAGGCAGGGTACACCCTGGACAGGTCGCCAGTCTATCACAGGGCTAATCATACATGTTTCTTTTTTAATTGATCTGTTCTGTTTTATTTTCACAGGAATGCCAAATAGCAACATCCTCTCTTTTCCAACAAGAAACAAAGTAACTTCTGCTCTTAGCACACCTTAAATGATATACTTTAACTTGTAGCTTAATAGATGTTTTACAACATTACTTAAAGAAGCACCACAGAACTTTGGCAGATTTTCTCAGTGATGCGCCCCCTAATGATGGCTAAATCATTACCTACCTGAACTCTGAATAAAAGTCAGTCTGACGTCGACTCTTTTCTGATCTCCTGTTTTCTCTGTCCCTTATTTTCTTTTCCTGAACTCTTGAAATTCTCAGTTTCCTCAGCTTGGTATTTGCATTTTGCTTGCAAGAGTACAAACTACCTGCATGCCAGATCTTGGTGGTTTCACCTCCCCTATCTCCATTTTTTTTCTTGTCATCCACATTCTTTACAGTATACCATCCATACCTAGCCACCTTTTTGCATTACTTTCCAAACATCACTTAAAATGTTTCAATTTTGCTCCTCATTCAGTTGCACTTTGCCCGGGCAGTGATGATGCTACCAATGGATGTATGGTACATCATGGATTAGTGTTCATGGGAAGTGTAGTGATAGCACTAACAGGACAAATAAACATGATTTCATTCATCACCTCCCAAACTGGCCAGTAAGTTTTCATTTATATCGTCTGTTAGGGGAAATCTGTTCTGATCATTTCCATATACATCTATATTCATATTAAAGCAAAGATTTATTTATGCTCAGGTTAAGCTTTATCTGAGCGTACTTTGAGAAGCTTATGTGTCAAATAGACAGACAGTAGTTCATAACATGCTTTACGACGTAGCAGATCCCAGCCTGACTATAGCTGAAGGTTAGTTTAGGCTGCAGTCAGATTAGGGTGAAAGTTAGTTTAGACTTCTTTGAACTGTTTTCATGCATGCACTGTCCTGTACTATGCCCACAAGGATTGGCTGAGAGGTGTGGGCATGGGAGGGTTTTGAGTAGATTAAAACATTTTCGGAGGAAGAGTTATAAACAACTTCTGCAGACTCATGTCCTCTATTGAACCTGCTGGCAGCAGGACAACTGGAGCGTCATGGAACTATTTCTAGTTTTATGAAGAATTTCCACGACACCTCCAAAATGAATCTGGTTAAGAACAACCTAGCAAATCCAGATTGGATAGAAACTCCTGTCAACTGGTTGTGGATGCAGGTGGCTGTCTCATATAAGTTGTCTGTGATGTTCAGTTGCATGTTGTTGGGCAGTGTGTAGTCAGGATGTCAACTTTTTGCTCCCTTGTAATAAAAATGAGAAATGAAACGACTGATGAATGAGACTGTGATAGGTCTCCTGGTGTTTAAACAGACTGTTGAGGGATAAAGAAATGATGTATAAATGAGATTAGTAAAAATAAAAATAGAAAAAATAAAGTGGTGCACATTCATCACAAGTTCACCAGAAAAAAATGGAATAAAAAATAAACTGGAATTCACATCAAAACTATGAAGTAAAAAAAGTCAATAGAAAACCATCTTCATCCTTGGGAAGCACCACATGAGAGAGGTCCTTATTTCAGGGCCAATCGATATGGAGCCCAATTACAAAATCACCAAGAGTTTAAAAAATGAAATCTTACCAGTTCTGTGGATTTTGCTTTGTAGTATCAAACAAGGCCGCAGCACAGCTCATCTGCTGTCAAATACTGAAGGCTGGTCGAAGAAAAATGTTTTGGGAAATCTTTCCAAATATTTGAGCTGTTGAATTTTAAGTAGACAGGTGCTTTTAATAAAGTTTATATACACTTGCAGCATACAATCACAGATTTATTTTACCTTTGAAAAGAGAAAACCTTATCACGTCACTTTGTCTCATGACCCACATCGAGCTCAGATCAGGAATCGCAGCAGCTCATCAGAGGAAAAATCAAGAAATGTTTGCTCAGAGAGAACGCAGAGTCTCTGCAGGGGAAACAAGGTGAGCCCCGCAAGCCAACTTTCTGACATCCACACAGCAGCTCTGTGAGCCGGTCTCCAAATCTGTCGAATCTGTCAGCGCCGAGGCAGATTCATTAAACAAAGTAACATAAATGTCCCAGCGAGACCGAAGCACACTTCCTGTGAGTGACCTCTCCTCCTCGATGTTTGTACGCGACTCAGACGCCCGCCCGGCGGTGAGCTTTTTGCTTTCGCTGAGTTGTCTCTTTGAACAGATTTGCCGCTCAAAACAAGAAAACGACATGACAGGGAAAACAAAGTGAAACCAAACAGAGGAAAAACAAAACGCTTGATGCGCCTGTGAACATCAGAGTGACACTATCAGAGGCGACTGAACAGCTCACTGCTGACTGAACATCCAAAGTGAGGAGAGGATATGAACCCACTGACATGAAAGTCTGCAAGCATTGAGGCAGAGTTGGGGATGAATAGTCGGGGATGTGTGTGTGTGTGTGTGTGTGTGTGTGTGTGGGTCGTTCCCAGAGCAGGGAGTGTGGTGAAGCATGATCCCTGGGTTTGAGGTTGGCCTTAGCTGGAGGGTTGAAAAGCAGAAGCGGGCGGCTGGATGCATCGCTGAGCAGTGAAAAGTGCCTCAGACTGCACTGTACTCACAGTCTCAAACTTAGGAGCAGCGCTTCATTTGTGCACACTTTCATCCCTTCATGTTGCAGCTTAAAACTCCCAGAGACCTTTTCTCACTTTTACGCATGGACCGGATAACTGCTGCTTTATTTTACACCTCCAGCTAATGACGGCAGCTTAAAATGTGACGAGCAAGTTAACGGGGCTCGTCACAGTTAAAAGTATTTTCAGAGCAAACAATAGAAATCTTGGGGAAACATTATCTTGGGCTTTTTTTTTTTTTACGATTGCCATTAAACTGGTATTAATCCCAGGTTTCACAACAATAAAGTCGTTATCTCTGGAAACGGAATGGAAACGAGGACACCTGATTTTAGTGGAAATGGTTTTCAAATGAGCAGCAATTTTGGGCCATTTGCTGACAGCAGATGGAGCAGAAACCAGGGAACACACGTCGATGTCGACACAGATAGCGCTTTCCTTGCTAATATTATCTTTGATGTTTTCCAGGAGATCCTTCAATATGGCCGCTCATTTGAAGTTGAGAAAATCCTCGCGGATGAAAGGCATCAAACACTCAAGGTCAGTGGATGGGAAAAAAAAAAAAAAACCTAGCTCAATCGTTTGTTTTCTCAGTGGTGGAGCTTTGAAATCACAGTGAAAAGGATCTGCATTTGCTATCTCTTAGGGACACAGAGCTCTTTCTGATTTCTTTGAACGCTAACCCCCTTCTGAGAAGAGCCTGTCATTTCAGTGCATGTCTTCTTGATTACGCCCTTACCTCCTTTCCTGCCAGCTGTTCACAAGTGTGTTTGGGGTTGGACCTAAGACAGGCGAGAAGTGGTACCGCAGAGGGATGCGCTCATTCAGCGACATTCTGGCAGAGCCCAGCATTCATCTGAACCGGATGCAACAAAGTGGTACACCAACATCTTTCCATCTTCACTCAGCCACTTCACAAATTAGAGACTGGAAACTTCAACATGAGCTTGCTTCAAAGAGACACTTAAAGGCTTAATTGTTTGAGTTCCAGGAGAGAACTGCATATCATTTAGGGCTTATTTTTGTCCCTCAGACATTTTCTTATGCAAGGTTTTAAATAATATGTGTTGCCTTTAAACAAAATGAGATATGAGGTAGTTTGCACTAAAGAAATACAAAGGAACATGCATACATCTCATCAGTGGGACTAAGCGAGGGCCATTAGAAGGTGCTAACTCTAGGTCTGAGTTTTGATAGGTTTAACATGTATATTAGGACATAGAAATTCATCTGGTCCTCACCAGACATTGAAATAAGGTGATTACAACCTCACACATAACAAATCATACTGTCATTTTCTATGTAACAAAAACCTAATCAAAATGCAGAGACGGTGAGGAAATAGAAAATAAATTGAAGGATATTCCATGATTTACTGGCTTGTAGAACCACCTTTAGCAGCAATAACTTCAGCTAATTGTTTTCTTTGCGGCTTTTTGGCCTCAAGCATTATTGTGGAAGAATTGTGGCCCACTCTTCTTCACATCATGGGCATCTGATTATTGCACATCTCTCCCAAAGGCCCCACCACAGCATTTCAACCAGGTTGAGGTGAGGACTTTGACAACGCCTCGATTCTTTTCTTCTTCAGTCATTCTGCTGTAGATTCGTTGCTTTTAGTATCATTTTCCTGTTGCATGAACCAATTTCAGCAAAGCTTTAGCTGTCAGATTGATGGCCTCACCTTTGACTCTTGGATACTTTCCGTGCTTGACAGTTAGTTTGAGGTGTTTTTACTGAAATGCTATTTTTGGTTTCTCTAAACATGGTGCTGTGTATTATGACAGGAAATCTCCTCTATGGTTTTGTTTATTCGAAGGCCATTCTTACAGAAGGTACAAGGTTAGTTTGATGCAAAGTTTGGAAAATCTAAGCCGTGTTGCTATGTTCCTCTTAGAGCTGGGATCTCAAACTCCAGATTTTTTCCTGCTTCTACACACCTGACTCAAATTAACCCTAGAACACTAAAGGTGGAGAGTAGAGTGTCAACATGCAAACACTTGGGACTGACTTTTTTTTAAGCAGATAAGCGGAGGAACGCAATAAACAAATGAGTGCACAGGAACGTCTACACTCCTAACTATTGCTGTGCGGGTGGGCTCTTCATCCTGCTTGGAGAGTATTTAAGTGCCTATTTTATGTATTTTTAGCAGCAACCAATGGCTGTGGTTGACCAGGAGCAGACAGTGGCGTAAACACTTGGGACCCTCGGGACACATCCCCCTCACTCGCTGCAACAGAATCCCCCCCCTTCACTAGGACAGTCCAGAGAATCTTTATCCCTCCTTTAATCGCAAAGCTGAGGACTTTTAGAAACTGTGTTGAACAAGGAGAAAACTGCTTTGATCCAGTGACTGCAATAAACAAAAGAACTCCAGTCTAAACTCTGAGCAGATCGTCCTTCATTTTAAACCGTGGTTTTGTTGCTGGTATCCAAAGGACCCCGTGTGACAGAGTACACAACGTTGGTGTTCTAGGGTTAATGGATCATCGTGCAGAGCTTTGCAACAAACTGTTGGATCTATTCGATTTGGATTAGGTGTGTTGGAGCAAAGAAGCACATAAAACCTGCAGAGCAGTTGCCCTTGACGACCCCAGTTTGAGATCCCTGTCTTACAAATATCTGCAAAATTATTCATACCCTCCCATTAAAGAAGGTGAAAAAACAGCTGTCACAGAAAAAAGCTAAAATTGACAAGTAATAAAAAAAATGAAATCATGACATTGTTTTTGAATTGTGGTTCAATAAAAATATATTTTTACAAAACAAGCAAAAAAAAAAAAACTACGTTACATCACTCATAAGCTAATATTTTGTTGGACGATCGCTGCAATCAAGTGTTTTCTGTAACTCTCAATCAGACGTCTACACCTGTTGGCAGGTATTCTGGCCCACTGCTCATAAGCAAAGTCCCGTCAGTGGTCCAGGACTTTTTATTTTTTTTCAATTAAATTAACAGTGTATTTCACTAAATTATAATTCTTTTTTTTTAAATTAATTTTTACTTTTTCCAGTGTCCAGTTATTTGAGTGACTATTGATAATTTAGCCTTTTCTTTAATGGGAGGCTATGAATAATTTGTAGGAAGATTCCTCCTGCATCCCATTACAGTCTAGATTTTGTCATTATTCTGTCATGGACTTTAACATTAAACATGCTAACTGAGGCCTGTAGAGTCTGAGATGTGGTTCTTGGATTAGTTTTATTCAGTTTTATCTGAGCAATTTGTCAGAACATGCATCCTTTTCTTGAATGTTTTCTTCTAAATCTCTCACTGAAGAACAATGGACAGATTGTAAATGACCTTATAACCCTTCCCACATGGAAGGGTTATATAGTTTATTTAAGATCAGTGCTGATGTCTTTCCTCCTTAGCCTTACATTAACACACCCTTGAATGTTCCACACCAACAAACTGAGCTTCTTCTTTTAACTTTTGCACTTTATCAACCACACCTGGCTGCTTCATTTTTAATTCCTATATAGGCAGTAAGTGTGTACTCAGGTTTTTACACACTGCTTCTGCATGTTGCTTAGTTTTTGTTAAATTGACTTGATAGAATTTGTTATTTGTGATGTATTTACCTTTATTTTAGGACCAGGTAAGGACCAATTTTTTTTTTATCTATACTTTGTCTTGCCTGGTTTTACCATGGTTCATTAATCTGAATCTGAGGACTGAGTCAACGGAAATAACAGCCATCTAATAAAAAACCACAAATGTAGCTTTTCTGACTCAGGGAAAAGTTTTGATTTACCTTCTCAGGCAAAGACTCCCATTCAGTTTCAAACCCTGTTCTGTAGTTTATTGTAATGACAGACATGTCCATCAAACTGCTCATCATCCATCATTTGGAGCGCTGCAGTCTCCACCCTGAGCAGAGAAACATGGGAAATGTGTTTGAAGGAGGAAACAGGAGTCATCCCATTAATTTTACTGAAGCACGGGCAGAAATATCATTAAAGCTTTTCTAATTAATTGGAGGTGCAGAAAGAAGAAGAAGAAGAGAGAATGAAAGCGATTTATGTGGCACAAAAAGAGAAAAAAGTGAGATGCATAAAACGAGATATGCATCAAACATTATCGAGCACAGTTTCTGGAGACTTTTTATCCTCTTATGTCTGCAGCCGGCACACACCAGTAGTCTCCTCCTATCAGCTGCTAGAACATATCACATTTTTACCTTACTTTTAATTCACCCTGACTCTTCACTTCCCTAGAGCAAATGGCTGTGATTGATGGCTGGCTGCCAGACTAATAACCACATGGTCTTTTTCCCTGCAGGTTTTCTGCATTATGGAGACATCTCCAGGGCTGTCAGTAAAGCGGAGGCCCGGGCCCTGGGGAACATTATTGACGAAGCTGTCCGTAAGATCACACCGGATGCCATACTAGCACTGACAGGTGGCTTTCGCAGGTACAAGACTTGTCTTCTCCTTTCACTGTTGATATTGATGACATTGAACAGCACTTTTATTTTTTTATTTTCTTTCATTACTGTTCAAATCATATATGTTTTGCACAAGGAAACCCCAAATCTCAAGAGATGTTTGTTCCCCCTTATGACTTTTCCCTGTCAACTACTGCCAAAAGTTGCCTGCAAATGATTTGATCCAATGAAAGGAATCTTGTTAAGGTATTAATCTTACATTTAAAGGTGCAGATAATCCTTATCCCATTTCTTTTGTTCTCGATCTTGATAGAAAAACTGCAGCTCAGTCATGCTTTGCCTTAACATCAAGTCACTCAAATGCATTACATTGTCAACAATGGAGTGCACAGCAGGCACTCTTGTAAAGCAGCCTGCTGAGTGCAACTATTTGCTCACAGATGGCACCTCCCTCCATGGCTCTTTTTTTTTTATCAGCAGTGCTTTGTGCCTGAGTAAGCGTGTGGTACTCTGCTCTGTGGTGTTGTAAAAATCCAGCCATAACCAGCAGTGTATGAAGTAAATAATTCAAAAGCAGTCTGGCAGTGAGGACAGGCGCTTGCCTCTCAACAGGGGCAACAGAGCTGCCACAGCTTAGCTGATGGCCTTTATTAGTGCCTGGGCTACAAACATCACCTTACCAAAACTCATCCAATTTTCTTCTTTGGCTATAAAACAAAATAGAAATGTAAAAAAAAAAATCTCAGATTCTAACACTTAATCATTTGTCAAGGTGTTGTACTCTATTTTAAAAAACTTTACTAAATAGCTTTTGCTGAAACAGTATGTTGTATACTAAAGTAAGCACAAAAAGTAAGGAAATCTGTGTTTAGTGGATTATTTCTTTGCTGTAATCGTTCTTCTTGACCGTAAGTCTTATACTGTGGGAAAGCCTGTTCATTTACCACATTTATAAGGAAAATGTATGTGTAGGATGAGCTGCAGGGTTGAATATTGCCCCTTTCACACTAGCACCTACTCAGCCCGGCCCAGCACCACACCGCCCGGTTTGTTTGTGTTCCCATTACC
>JAOXYM010000017.1:5781433-5809423 GCA_028567055.1 Leptatherina wallacei | reverse complement strand
GTCCAGTTTGTCGTCCAGCTGCAGACCAAGGTACTTATAGGACAACACCACCTCCACCTCCTGACCCTCTATGAGGACAGGCTGTCTTGGCGGTCTCATCCTGTGGAAGTCCAGTACCATCCCCTTGGTCTTAGAAGTGTTGATGTACAGCTGGTTCTGGAGACAACACACCACAAAGTCCTTTACTAGATTCCTGTATTCCCCCTCCTGCTCCTCCCTAATGTATATTGATCGGATATACAGACAACTACTCGCAAACATTTTATTTTCAACGCCATGTTGTTTTGCACGCTGCCACATTCAGAGCAGTGGTTTGCAGCACAGATGAGACCTTAATAATAGGTATAAAATCAATCGCAGACCTACTGTATTGAATCTCCAGAGTTTAGCCCTCTGTATGCATTGTATTCTCTAACACATCTTGTCTGTCACTGCTGCTTATGTGCACATATGGAAAATATGGCAAATTCCAGTTTACATGCAGATCTGAAAAGTGAGATAACTGGTAGATAATAACTCAGTTCAGACTTTGACAATTTCCCTATATTATACTGGCTCATGTATCAGCCAATCAAGTTTTCATCTAGATCTTAATAGAAGCTGGTAATTCCAAACAAATAAAAAATCAGTGCGATATGAGAAAAGATTTTTAATTAAGATATAACCGAGATAAGATTAGATTTTTCAGGAATAAAATTAGATAAGTATCAACAGTTATACACTCATACTGATGTTTAATTTAGTTGAGAAAAAATATTGGATGAAAAAAGAAGAGATCTCCTTTTGAAATCCCCCTTCTCCAAGGTTTGCATGTGTTGTGTTTCTAAACTCATTTATTTCAGGATTTTTCTTTAATTTGCCAGTAGATTTCTTTGCCTTTAAGCTGCCAGCTTCTGTATTTCAACAAATGAGGCAAATTTAAGTTTTGTGGTGTACCTTAAGAGATTGTGTCCTTTTTGAAAAGGAGATCATTAAAGCAGGCAAAGGACATTTTGATTCGGTTCTGCAACTGATTAGAAAAATCATGTGTGGACACAAACAGAATATAATTCTTTTAAGGACATCCCAGGACCAAAAATAGGATCAAATTATTGACGTCTCAATCATATAGCAGCAGTTCCTCAGTATGTTTAAAACAATTGTCGCTTAATTGTGACCCACAGACTGAAACATATATTTGGGTTCAAAGATCAGAATCGGAGGCAGCCAACATAAAATCCAAATACGTACATTGCATGGCGTCGCAACCACTGGAAACTGAACACAATGTTTCAATCTGAACATGTAAAAGAAAAGTAAAGCAGGCAGCAGTAAGCTGATACAATGAAATGGGGAGTAATAATGAAAAAAACTTCAAAGTTATTTGTCAAAAACCAAATGCAAAGCCAACTAAATAGTTTGTGGTTCTACTCGTGCTTTGCTGTCCGTCCACATTAAAACAACATTTATACACTTCTAGACTAGGTTATAGGGTTGGTCTTCCCTCCTTAATTTATAACTGCTGCGCAGAGTTCTTAAACCCTGTTGCCAATATATATATACAATATATACATGCATATTGCTAAAATATCCTCATAACCAGAAGAACGTCAGGTAAAATCTCAGCAAAACAATTTTAGGACAACAGAAGTCAATCCAAACCTCAAGTATTCAATCTTGGCACATGTTTAAAAAACAAGCTTAAGAGGGTTAAATACACTGTTTAGCAGGTATTGCAGTATGTTGCCCTGCATGTATTTGAATTGGCTTGAACAAGCTATGCTAATACAGCCGCTAAAGTGACAAATTAATTTGAATTGAATTTAAGTAGCCCGACAGTAAGTTGAATTTTTTTGAACAGCAGAAAATAAACTAGCTTCTCACTGGTTTGTAAAGCATGGAAATACTTCTCAGTATTGGCATCACACATGGACTAAACCTTATCTCTCCAGCCACACAGTCCATGCAACTGAAAACACTCACTTCTCACTCACTCTTGGTCATCAGAGGTGTGCTCCAGGGTTCTGTCCTGGGGTCACTACTACTAAACATTTACAAACCTCTCCTTGGCCATTTATCACATCCTACTCAGCTTACTTTTAGCTCATTAACATTAGCCATGTTTACATGGGCACAAGTAATTGGATTAAAAGCCAGATCAGAATAAAACTGCTTTATGTAAACATACCAATCGGAACATTCTGATCCGATCACGCTCATTCTGATTGATAAGTGAGATTGCTCATTGTTTACATTTGAAATGACTTTTTCTTCTTCTACTGCTGTTTCCAGAAAGTAAGACAGCAGCATAATTCAAAGCCTGTCAAACTGATTGGAATAACCTTTAGGGTCCATGTAAATCCATAGGTTTGATCGGAATTGTAACGCAATTGAAGAAAATTTGGACATGTAAACATCGCTATTGACTGCCTGCAAGTTTTTACCCTCTATCACACCTCAGATCCTCTTCATCTAAATGGTAAATGGACTGTACTTGTATAGCGCTTTTCTAGTCACATGACCACTCAAAGCGCTTTGACACTACATATCACATTCACCCATTCACACAACACATTCATACAGTGTTTTTTTGACCTATCACACACATTCACACCGACACACCGGCAGGAAACGTGGGGTTCAGTGTCTTGCCCAAGGACACTTCGACATGTAGTCAGGGGAAGCCTGGAATCTATCCACCGACTTTCCGATTGGCAGACGACTGCTCCTATTCCTGAGCTACAGCCGCCCAATCTATTGTCTCACTGTCCCTTCTTCTTGCTTCTCTACTATGATATAAGCATTTCTTGACTGGATAAGTTACTATTGGTTATATTTTTGAACAAGCACATGCAATTCAAATAAATTATACTTTATTTACATCATATTATACTTTTTTTCTTTTTACTTCCCTTTGAAATTTCTAAAGAATTTTTGCCCGACTGCTGTGAGGAGCTGCAAGTGCAGGACAAAAGCCATGCACAAACCTTCAAGGCCATTATGTTTCAGCCACCTGATTTAACCAAATCAAGTACATACTTTTTTGATGTTAGAAAGTTCTGAGCGATTGAAACATTGTCCGTGAAAATATAAAGGGGAGATTTCTCACTGTCAAGGCTGCATTGATGACACACCATCCATTATGTCTGCCTTCAGAGAAGCTTTATCAGGGAAAAGTTCTTCTAAGTATGCAGACAGATACAGGCCGCTCAAATAGCTAAAACTATATAACCAGAAAGCCATTAAAAGTACATTAGAGACAGCATTGCTCGCGTAAAAAATGTACAAGACACGACATTCTGTTGGGNNNNGAAGGACTTTGTTAATGTTACTCTATGCATAGTTGGAGAGGGTCATAAGAGGAGATAAGTGCTTCATGAAGAGCACAGTCATAGTTACGGACTTCTTTGTCATCAGTGGGTTTAAAAATAAACCCTTCCATCCACACATCCTCATGCCTGCACCCCATCAGAGGTCCATCCTGATGATAATTACCTCCTACTTACTGTGTGTTATGGGGAGCTTTCACCTTTTGCATTAACATTCGCCGAAGGTAGACAGAACAAGGGTGAAGGTGTGAGAGCATGTGTGCGGATAGACAGGCAGAATGGATGTGAGGCAGTGAATTAGAAGGATAGCACGAGTGTTAAAAAGGCTTTAGGAGTGTAAGAAGGGACAGAAAGATATGAATGAAGGCTTTCTTCTCAGCGGGTCGGGGGGGGGGGGGGGGGGGCACCGGTCTGCAGGGATGAGGACACAAGAGACGGTGATTAAGTGGAGGTAGCAAAGGTTGACTTTAAGTCGTGTAACCTTGTCATCTGCAATCAAGTCCCTCGGGGCCAGAGTGTCTTCATTCAGGCCTAACATTATAGGCAGCCCCTGGACCCCCCCCGCCCCCTCCTTCCAAATCCATCCAGCACTCCTCTTCAGCCTGCAGGAAGTTAAAAATACATCTATCTAGAAACGTCCTTGTAAAAAGGGGGTTCATCATTTTTTCCCCCCTCCTCTCTCTACTGCTGATATTCAGGAAGCATAACTTGGGGGCAAAGGCAAGGTCAGCCACCAGCTTCAGAGGGAGACAGATGAGATTCAACTTGGCCCTGTTAATAGCAACGGAGCAACACAGAAGGCCATCTATCATCTCTGTCTCTAAATACTATATAAGCACTACTTTTTGAAGGCTGAGCTCCACACATGTCGCTGTCATCAGTGCCGTCCAGCTCAGGCTTTATTGTTCCATATTTCGCCCGAGTTAACAGGGTTTAGAGATTGAAGAGTTTTTCCTTTTAGTGGAATAAGTGTTCTCAAAAGAGTTGGCCATGCAGCTGAGGTTGTTTCACAGTCAAACAAAGTTAGTCACTTTGAGACCTGAATAAAAGCTGGGCAGTAATGGCTACTTTGACTGCTGCTGGGGGGGACGCTTAAACAGACGGAGGCACAAAATGCTCATTCCAGTAATCAGGCTCTTTTCATACTGGCACAGCTGCATGTCAAAGTTAGCGCAGTTCAAACGGTCCTGGCTAACACAGACTAATCTGCAATTTGAAGGTAGGTTTTGAAGTCTCTCTTTTTTGTGTGTGTGTCAGAGTGAATTGGAGATAAGATCTGAGCTCCTCATGGTCCCTGACAACACTGTGCTCATCCTCTGGATGCAGGAGGCCACGACCACTTGTCACCCTATCAAGGAAAGTCCCAGAGAAA
Source organism: Leptatherina wallacei (assembly GCA_028567055.1). Classification (NCBI taxonomy): domain Eukaryota; kingdom Metazoa; phylum Chordata; class Actinopteri; order Atheriniformes; family Atherinidae; genus Leptatherina; species Leptatherina wallacei. The sequence goes on along the minus strand of JAOXYM010000017.1, from coordinate 5,804,743 downwards.
ATAATCAAATTGACACAAATACAACTCAACCTTTTTAGATGATAATTTAAACAATTTCAATCTTTTTTTTTTTTCCCCTCCAGTGCTTAGAGGTAAAGCTTTGGGGAAAAGATTATCTTCCCGCTGTCCTCCTCTGTAATTCCTTCTGTAAACAGTTCTGGTGGAATAAGCTTACTCTTTGATGCTTGCTGACATTACCTGCTGCGTAGGAGATGATTAGAGGCCGCTGTTGGGCTAAACAGCCCCTGGATATGCTGAGATGGGGAACTTCATGACAACTTGCCTTAATAGTGGATTTGTGACTGAATAGGCGTAAGACTAAAAGAGAGGGGGAAAAAAACATACTACAGTACTACACTGCTTTCAGGTTGGAAGGCTGGACCTCATTGAACAAAGGGGATCTTCATTTAGCTTGTTAATGGTCTCTGAAAATGCCACCAGACATGTGGAATCCATCAGTTATTGTCTGTTAGCTTAGCTGCTAAGGCAGGGGTGTCAGACTAATTGTAGTCCAGGGGCCACATACAGCGCGATTTGATCCTAAGTGGAATGGACCAGTAAAATAATAGCATAATAATCTTTACATAATGAAAGCTTCATATTTTCCCCTTTGTTTTAGTCCAAAGAAGTTCAAGGTGATACAAGGTGGTACATATTATGTATTTTTTTATACAATATAAACATATAAAACATGTTTCACATTTTAATACACATAAAATTAATTGACTTTGAATGTAAAAATGCTTTTTTGTTATAGTTTGACTTTTTATATATTTTACTTTACACATTATATTTTAGACATTTACATGTTTAATCAGTTATCCAGAAACTGAAAAATACAGTGTTTCACAGATTGGAGTAACTTGTCAAAAATTTGACATTTTAAACCTGTATATTTCCACATCTGTATAGTACTCCCGACCACCTGAACTGACTCATAAACTGAAATGAGAAATAAGAAAGATATGAAAAATAAGTTATCCACCCGCCATTTTGACCAAATTTCTGGCGGGCTGGTTTTGTCCTCCTGTGCGATATGGCCGACTCCCCTGCTCTAGGGTAACCTGCTAATATTTTGTAGCTTCCAGTTTAGTCAGTGGATATATCTCTGCATATGGAAATTCAGCTATTGGTTTACCAACATTTCTGCCACCATAACTTTATTACTTTACTTTGATCAGGATGATTCGAGGTTGAATCCATTTGTGGGAGAACCTGAAATGTTAACTGGGATTGTGAAGTAACCTACAGATACATTTGTGGCCTCATGTATCAGATGGACCGCAGACCTTTTCCCACAACTTGTCTCCTTTATGGCTCAGGGGGATTTTAATTTCAGATTTATCTGTATTTAAGTGCTTTTACGCTGTCATCTTGGCCTCATCTAAGTGGGTGCTGTCACTGCCTTTAGCCACGCTATTACTGGACTTTAAGAATCACAATCCTTGCCTATTATGGGAAGGTGAATGGTTATCTGTGATTGCAGTGGGAGAGCAGTCAAGGCGTGCAGACGAGGGTGACATGGAGAATTTGTGCCTGCAGTTGCAGAAGAAAGGAGTCCATTCTTGAAGATAATTAAAGAAGGGAAAAGCAAGGAAAGTCTTGGTGATTTCTTTGAGCTCTACTTCCGACGTGTCACTCAAGTTTTCTTAACCGCCAGCACCTTGGATTTCACAAAGCCCTTTGAGAGACGTTGTCCTCATCTGATGACCTTTGCTTGGGCAACCACTGTTCAGTAGAGACGGCTCACGCTATGCTGACTATGTATTTAATGTTTTGTGATTAACCTCACTCATCTGTTGGACAGGCAGAGTGTCTGCTCGCTGGATTCACACCCCCAATTATTGCTCTTTAAGGAGAGCGAAGCAGATTTATAGCCCGTGAGAGGAGAGCAGTATCCCAACAATTACGCTGGGCACAAGAATTAAATTGACAATTTGTAATCTTAATCGCCTTAACTCTCCTGCATCCAGGGAGAAGCGTAATCAGCCGGGGCGAGGGCCCTGAGGTAATCGATTCATGGACTTTCTGTCTTTTGCTTCCCCCTCTCTCTCGGCCTTTGTGCTCATTCACAAATATCTGACTTTCTCTTAAAGGCTGAACTTTTTATTTTTTTTGTTTTACTCGCATCATTTCATTCTCCTTTTTATGGCTTCATCTTTTGTCTCAGCGATGCTCTCATCTTCCTGCTCGTCAACATGCTGAGGTCTTACTTGACAGAGATATCTTTTATCTGCAGAACATCTTGTTTTATAAACACTTCTTATCCACGTGTGTCCTTATGACCACAAAACAAATTGACCAACTGCTGATTTAGACGTATTCATGTCTTCCCTTCAGAGAAGCAGGCATCACTAGCACAGATTAGTTTGAGGGCTTTGAAAAACAAAAAATGCACCGAAAGGAAAAGGATGTAAATGAGATGGCTATCACATACTTATAATTACATGTACAGATTGTAAACATTAATTGAATAACACATTTAAAAGGTTTCAGTATTTAGCTATTTATATTCATGATGTTGCATACTAAGAAAAAACCTCAATAGAGTCACACTGACAGGGCTAATTGTAGCCATAAAGCTCTACTTGACCACTGGGACCTCATTTACTCAAATCACAGCTTTTTATAATTAGGTCTGCTACAAGAATGAAGTATGCAGGACAATATGAGACAGAAACATTCCTTGTTAAGTCTGCTACTAATGCCCCTTTCATACAGCTGCTGCAATTGTAACAACTAAACTACTCTAAAAAGGGAATGAAATTTGTGTTTGGTGGATATTTTCTGTTTACTTACTGTGCTTCATCGCAATTAATCTCATTCTTTGGGAAACTCATTTATTCCTCTTTTAAATGGTGTCACATTTGTAAGGAAAGTGAAATTGGTGAATGGGCAGCAGAGATGAATGTGGGTTGAAAGCATGAAAAACTTGAAATTCTTCTCAGCCAATGCTAAACTTTTTCTGCTAGACTCTTTTTTTAGCTTCTGGTATCCCAGGTGCTGACAATCAGGTTCCTGATTGGTGCTTGATTAGTAGCACCTGTGAACATGGACCCTACTGCAGCAGTCTGTTGGCGTTTGCTCCTAACATGTTTCACTGATCTGTATAGGGCAGGTTGTCCAAAGTCAGTCCTTGAGGGCTGCTGTCATGCAGGTTTTGGATGTTTCTTGCTGCACCACACCTGAATTATATTAACTGATCAACATGTTTGGGCAGCACTTGATGACAAGCTTTTGAGGAGAGCCATTTCATTTGAATGTGGTATGTTGGAGTTGGAATACATCTAAAATATGAGGACCGGAGCTGGACACCCCTGGGATAGGGCTCATGCTATCAGACTCCTTTAAGCTGATGTTCTGCAAAACCGAGTAAGGGCATGATTTGGAGTGAGCCCTTGTACCATATTCAAATGGTAGCATGTGTACTGGGAACTGAACATGTGGAGGAACATTATCTTCAGCAATGAGTCCAGATTTTCCTTATACCAGTTTGATTGTAGGGTCAAAGGGTGAAGAAGACATGGAGCATGCTGTGCTGATTGTTGTACTGGGTAACAGCTTTTTGTGGAGGCAGTGTCATGGGTCAGCATCTCCCTCAATGTAGAGGGATATTGAGATGAGATTATGCAACCAGTGGATTCGCATATGGCCACAGTCTGGGACCAAACTCTATCCTCAGCCATCCCACAACGGTGTTTGACTAGCATGAGGTACCAGATTGTTGTGGCTGTGTTTGGTTCTTCCACATGCTACTAAGACTCCTGTTTGTTAAATGTATGTCAATGTGTCCAATCCAACTCTCTTGGACTTTTTAAGCTAGAGGCCTCTTGATGGGAAACCATCCCACTGTTCTATCGATCTATCGATCTATCGATCGATCACCTTGCAGGGCTCAAAGTGGCAAACTTGTACCAATACGGTTTCAACCTGATCAGCGGGTTTTATTAAAACCTATTAAATTCTTAGTCTGAGCCAAAATGTTGCATTCAGTAACACCAGGCTAACCTCCACTTCCTCTTGGAGCTGGTGATGTTGAAGACTATACACACAAAGAGATTAACTTAACCAAAACAAGCATTCAGTAAGTCCAAAGGTACAGTGTGTAAGAATTACTGACATCTAGTGGTAAAGATGGGATTACAAATTACTTCCAATTCAAAACAAAGTTGTGAATGTACGGTGGCTCTTAGTAGCCAAAATTCTCCCAAACATAAACATGTTTTCATCTGCCTCAGGTGCAGACTGTACTACAGATACTTCAAAATTGTGTACATGTGTACTGTCTTCTTCTACAGTATATATGCCTTTTTAAGGCGGTATTAATTCCAAACGGTGTCCTAGCACAGGGGTGTCAAACTCAGGTCCTCAAGGGCCGCTGTACTGCAGGTTTTAAATGTTTCCTTGCTTTAACACACCTCATTGAAATGAATGGGTCATTGTTCAGTTTGTTCATTGACAAGCTGTTGGATCCATTTGATTTGAATCAAGTGTTTTTGAGCAGGAAAACATTAAAACCTGCAGGACATCGGCCTTTGATGACCAGAGTTTGACATTCCTGCTGTAGCACCTACTGTATCAAACAAAGCCGGTACTGGTGTTTTAACACTCATTTGGTTCCCACTTGTCACCACAGTTATTTGTCCATTTAGAGATCCTTTTTAACAATCGACGACTGACAAGGGATAGTCGGTCTCGGTTGGCAGTCCCACCATGATTTTCCCAGTCATTACATAGTCCAGTTACCATTAAAACCTGTTGGTTCTATTTACAGAAGTCAGAAAATGACTGATGATGACCGATGCTTAATAATGGGTGGGCAACATAAGTATCAGCTCTGTAAGAATCACCTGCTGGCCACCCAGTAATATTTTGCCCAAAACCATTAGTGCATGGTGGCACTGTTGGACTGCCTAGGAACTGGGGGTTCCTAGGCAGTTCAAAAAGCCTAAAGATCAAAGTTATATGGATTTATCCTCCTTGGAAGTGAATTTGTATTAAATTTCATATCAATCTGATAGTTTTTAAAGTTTCCTTCTGCTCTGAACTACTAGCAGTTCATACAGTTACTCATTTACTAGAAACCGTACAGTCACTAAGACAGTGCAGAGTCTTCATCTGTATGCTTCACCGCTCATCCAAGAAAAAGGACGAATTAACCTCAAATCAGAGCATCCACCAGCCTGACATCATCCCCAGAAAACTGCACTCATTCCTTCGCTCGCTCCTTTAAGATGGCAAATATCCAGGCTTATTTGAAGAAACATAACCTTGACTCAACCACTTTCAATACCTCCAGGCCTGTATCTAAGCTGCCTTTTATCTCTGAGATTAAGCGGAGTCTGGCTCTAAAGCAAGTCGCTGTGCTTGTGGAAAGTAATACCATTTTCTAAGAGAGAAGTCAGGTCTCTGACAGAACCGCTTCACTGCCTGTTTTGAAATTTTAAATAAACTTGTGAAGATTTCAGAGGCAGAGTGGTGCTTTGTGATAACGCTGTTGCATTTAAGTGCAGCATTTGTTTTCGAATGATCTTGAAGTTGCACTGGTTTGCAAATATGAGGCTGGTTTTATGGGGGAAAACATTCTCATCATGGTCAGGGAAGCAGCTGTTGTTATTCATCTTTGCTACACAGACTATTTTCAGACAATAATGTCAATAATTTTCAAGAGAAATGAACCCCTTTGCAAGTCAATATTGAGTTTAGATTGCTTGTATAAAAGTGAATCAGATGATCCAATAACAAACACTATGGATCTAGTTGGGAATATAACTCTAACCTGATCTAACATAACATACAACTCGAACATGAGCCTCATCTAAGTTAAATTTGAATGGCATAGGAAATACCATCATGATGACAAAACATGATATTTTCCTATAAGAGTTATGCTCAATTGTAAATTGTAAACAAATTGTAGAATCCTTTATTTCGTGTCAGAATCAAAAAGTTAATAATTTTTTTGTCAAATCTACATTTTATTGACATGTTTAACTAGGTTAAGGCAGATGGCCACCTATGGTGAGTCTACAGGTTTTTTTGCTGTTAAAGGGAGTTTTTCCTCCCTAGTCACCCACCACCGTGTTCATGAACAATGAATTCAAAAGATGTTATGCAATTTTGTGTGAACTGGTTTTAAAATAAACACAACTATTAATGGATTGGGCTAATGTGGATTACATGATTGATTGGATTATAATTTGATTATAGCTCATTGTATTAAATTGGATTAGATTGAACCTTTTTAAAGAGCCTTGAGATGACTCTGTCATGAATTGAATTGACTAAAGCTGAGTGTATTTCCTATTAATGTAGCTTTTATGGCTCTTATCCTATTTTTACATTCTCCAATTCATTGTTGAGATTTCGGGACAAAATGAACCACAATTGTCCTTTAAATTCAATTGACACCTTCCCTCCAAATGGCAGTGTTCTGTACTTTAGAGTATTTAATCTGAAAGAGCTCCTTTCATTTTGGATGCTTACAAGTCTGGACCAAGGATGAAAGAGGACCAGGTTTTCAGTCTCAGGGGCCCTGGGTTGCTCATTTGAAAAAGATAGACAGGCTGTCCTTTTAAGTTACTTACCAAAAGCCATGTAAAATATGTTCATAACTTCAAATGCAGGCGTCTTGCTGAATGTCAGGCCTCAAAGTGTTATAAGTAGCAGTGGCTGTTGCTGATACACTTTTTGAGCCTTTGTTTTTCTCTTCATCAGGGCATTCTTCTCTTCTGCGAACACCAAACCTCCACCTTTGATATGTCGAAGCTTCCCAGCCACAGGTTTGAGGCCATGGACCACTTTGCAAAGTGCTTCCTGATTATGCGGTTGAAGGGCAGCCAAGTAGAGGGAGGTCTCCAAAAGGCTGAGCAGGACAACCGGGACTGGAGAGCTGTACGCGTGGACTTGGTGTCACCACCTATGGATCGCTTCGCTTTTACTCTTCTTGGCTGGACTGGCTCCAGGGTATGAGGGATCATAGTGACTGATGAGTAGAGAAAAAGAAAGATGTGCATGTAGCCACTGAATTTCATCCCTTTGGATATTATTTCTTGCTTGTGGCCTTAACCACAAAATGAAATGTAGTTTAACTAAAACATTATTAAAACAGTCTTTATTTGACAATTTTAAATGTCATTTTGAAACAGAAATCTCTGTAAGGCATTATTTACAAAGATCACCTTGCTAATGACATAACAGGGATACATGTCCTGAATGAAGACTATGCATTCAGGCCTCACAATTTTATTCTAATCCATAAAACAGACAAGCAAAGCATATCATCGATTTCAGACTATTGATTCCTTCTTCCACAGCAGTTTGAGAGAGACTTGAGGAGGTTTGCTCGATCAGAGCGACGGATGCTGCTGGACAACCACGCCTTGTATGACAAAACCAAGGTACTGCCTCTCTTTATGTTCCCAAACAACAATTTGTTGTTTGATTCTCAGTCGTCTGATGTTATAATATGCAAAATAAGAAAAAACAACAACTCAATAACACAAGTGTAAGAGGTTTTATATAAAATTTACTGTTAATGACATTGATTTTTTCCTTTGCTGAAGTCTTTTGTCAAACTGAATTCATGTTTTAGTTCCAGTTTATGCTAAAATATTATACAAGTGAGTCGAGCTGCCAACAAATATTCAGCCCAGTCCCACCAGAGAATGTAAAATCTTAATGGTTGTTGACATGTACAATATGTAATCTTTTACAATCCAAGCATCAAAGCTGTGAGATGACATATTCTTTTCTTTTTAGGCAGCAGTTTTTTGTTGTGGCAACACATCATGTGACGGAAATCATGACCAATTAGCATAAAACGTCATGTTCTGTCACAGTGGATATTTTTTGTAAATCCAACCTTGTATTGTTTTAACCCATAAACGTCACCATTTGCAACAATTATTACCCAAACTGTACATTTTAACCTTCTAGCCATTACAGTTAGAAGAAGTAAGACGTAGAAGTGGATAAGCACGCAAACTGAGGAAAAACTTAAGGATGGGACTCAAACCAGTGATCTCTTGCTTGAAGGCTAGAGTTATATCCCCGTCCAAGAATCCAACTTGCTTCCTGACATGACTTTTCACGTCCTCCTTCAGAGTTGCAGCTGTTGATGTCGTCATATTTTGAACACGTGGAAAGAAATGTTTTTATCACATTTTTTTGTCGTGAGATATACTGAAATATTCCAAACTGCATAATAAAGTCAGTGTTAGAAGGAAGAATAAAAATTCAATTCACCTGTGAAAATTAATATTCTGGTTTGGAAAAAGCAGCATTACTTTGCTGTTTTGGTTTCTCTTGTGGTTGCCAATGGGTCACCACTGAAAGACTTTCTGGTCTTTCAATCAGAGCCTTCATTTCTGGTGACCATAGTGGCAGTCAAGCCAAGCTTAAACAAGGAAATAATGTCACAAGAAACATATGGTAATTTTCTGTTTAATCTTGTTTTTATTTAGTTTATTTCTTTTATCTTAGGATGAAATGCCTGATAGGTTAATTGGTCACTCTAAATTCTCCCTGAATGAGTGTGGTTGTTTGTCTCTCTGTGTGGCCCTGCGACAGACTGGAGACCTGTCCAGGGTGTACCCTGCCTCTCGCCTGATACTTGCTGGGATAGACTCCAGCCCACCCGCGACCCTGCATGGATTAAGCGGTACAGAAAATGGATGGATGGATGGATGGATTATGAATTGCTGTATTTATTGCTGTGCAACAAATCGCCTCTCTGTGATCATTCTGATCCTTTAACCGTGATGGCTGACGAGCCAAAAAAGACTGTTCCGCAATCAGAGCTTTTTTATTTTCCATGGTTGGATACACACATTCCCTTCCATTATAATATTTAGGTTTGACATCAAAAGATGAATATGAGACAAAAGATCAACATTTCAGCTTTTATTTTCAGGTATTTAAATCTGGATTTGACACATTAAAACACAAAAGTCGTATATGAGAAAAAGTGACTGACAGGTGTTTGTTGTTGCCCAGCTGTGTCCTATTACACTGATCATGCAAACATTAGATAGAGCTGAATGTCTGCTCTCAATTGGGCTTTGTAGAAAGCATTTATAGTTACTGGAGTAACCATGAAAACCAGAGAGCTGTCTATGGGTGAAAAACAAGCAATTGTTAAGCTGAGAGAAGAAGGAAAAATCAATCGGAGCCTTTGCACAAACATAGAACCATTTGGAATGTCCTGAAGAAGAAAGAAACCACAGGTGTTTCTAAGTAACGTCGAACAGTTAGATCGTTGTGAGATAGTGGATCTTCACGGTTGTTTCAAGCCAGATTATGTTAAGATGGGGGGGAGTGGGGGTGGGGGTGGGGGCTTTATGTAGGTGTGTGTGGGAGAGAGAGAGGGTGAAAGAGTAGGTGTGTGTTTTAATTGTTATTTTATGTTTTCTATATGCAAACATTGTTTTTATGAGCATTTTATTATGTAAAGCACTTTGTGCTACTAATGTATGAAAAGTGCTTCATAAATAAAATTTGATTTGATTTAAAGAACCATAAAACAACTGTTAGCAACATCAGCAACAACCTCCAAAGGGCTGCAGTGAAGGTATCACACTACTGTACCGCAGAAGTCTTCATGAACTAAAGTACAGAGGCAACACCAAAAGTTGCAAACCACTCATAAGGAAGAAGAACACGAAGGCCAGACTGGAATTTGCCAAAAAGTTCAGGGACAAGCCACTAATATTTTGGGACAAAGTTTTATGGACTGATGACACAAAGATGAACCTTTACTGAAGACATGGAAAGGCTAAAGTTTGGAGAAAGAAAGGATCTGCTCATGATCCTAACCATACAAGTTCATCTGTGAAAACACAATGGAGGGAATGTCATGGCTTGGGCTTACATGGCTTCTTCTGGGACGGACTCATTAATCTTCAATGATGATGTAACACATGATGGCAGCAGCAAAATGAACTCAGAAGTCAGAAGCAGGAAGTGGAAGATTTTACATGCAGTCATTACAAACAAAGGATTTGCAACTAGATATTAAGTTTTATATCACTGTTCCAAAACGTGTGCGTACTTGTGCATCAGATCCAAATGTAAATACCTGGAAATAAAGATGAAATATTGATCTTTTGTCTCATATTCATAGGAATGGGCGTGTAACTCCATGTTTTGGTCCTTTGAGGGCAAACTTGTGGATTTGAGGTGAAGCTGCATTAAATTGTTGGACTTATTTCCACATTGTTTTGCCACCTGTGGCACCTCTATATTAAGTTCTGTAACATTCTAGTATAAGAAGAGGAAAAATGGTGAAAATATAGAAATTCTTGCTTATTTGTATCTGTCTTAACTACAGCTGTCTTGTTGGTCTAAGTACAGGGCACAGTGACTGTCCACATGTAGCATGGTCAGAGAGCAGCTCTTTTTGGAACAGCTGGTTGGCAGAAATGTAATAACGTTCCAGTGAGCGCTGTGAAAATAGAAAATGTTGTGATGGGTTGATCTTTTGGTACCTATTCATCAAAACAACAGATAGTGCCAACATGATACAAATCTTCAAAACTTGCTGTTTTCACTGTAGCTTACTGTTTCCAGGAATGAAGGGGGTTAAGATAGCATGCACACGCACTGATGGAGGAGGACACGGCTAGTTAACTACAAGAGAACATCTTTAAAGTAATAACTTTGGGTTGGCTCGAGTTGTAATTAACGACAGTATGTATCTTCCAACAGACATGGAAGCGAATATAGAGGTATTTATCTCATTCTGTTGTGCTCTGCTGTGGACACAGTCTGCAAAAATTGATACTTATTTGTTTTTACAACTTCAATTCCAAACAAGTTTGGGCGCTGTGTATAATGTTAATTAAAACAACAATGATTTGCAAATGTCATAAAGCCATATTTTATACCCAAAGACATAAACAACATATTAGATATCACATTCATATTATTTTGAACCTGATGGCAACAACACAAATTAAAAAATGTTGGAATAGGGTGATGTTTAGCATTGTGTAGCATCCCCTCTTCTTTTAACATATGTGAATGTCTGGGAAGCAAAGGAGACCAGTTGCTGGAGTTTTAGGAGAGGAATGTTGTCCCATTCTGGTCTGATGTAGGATTTTAGCTGTTCAACAGTCCTGGACCTTCATTGTTTCATTATGCGCCCCATGTTTTCTTTTGGTGAAAGTTCTGGACTGCAGGCTGCAGCTCAGTAACCGGACTCTAGTCCCGTGAAGCCATGCTTTTGGATGGGAGCAGATGTTGCTCTGAAACCTTGATTTACTTTTCAGCATTGGATGGAGCTTCACAGATGTGGAAGCTGACAACACCATGCAACCCCGTATCATCAGAGATGCAGGCTTTTGAACTGATAAAAGGCTGGATGGTCCGTTTTCGCCTTAGTCTGCAGGGCACAGCACCCGTGGTTTCCTGAAAGAATTTAAGTACAATACTAGAATTCACGTGACCACATAATGGTTCTCCGCTTTGCCTCTGAACATTTTAAATGAGCTTTGGTCCAGAGAAAACTTGATGTTTCTGCATCATGTACACAAATGCATAATAGAGTTTTAAGCTGAGTTTGTGGATTTCACGATGAACTGTTACCAGACACTTATATCTGGAAGTGTCCAGAGTCCAGTGTTTTCCTGTGGAGAATCATGTCTGTTTTTAATGCAGGCCTGAGGGCCCAAAAACCACCAGAATCCAGGTTTAAGCTTCAGCCTTTGTCTCTTTGTACACATAACTTCCCCCTGGTTCTCTGAAACTTTGGATGATACTGTCTACTATAAATCATGGGCTCTTCAAAATCTTCACAATTTTACATTGAAAAAATGTAACTGAATTTGTTCCATAATTTTTGAATGCAGTTTTTTTTTCATTTATTTATTTTTATTGTAGTAACCTGAACACTTACAGATGACAAAACATGAACGACAGATGGACAATGAGACCCAAATATGACAAACAAACAAGAGGCAGGTGTATAATTAAAGAAGAAATAATATAGATAAATCAAAAAGGGAAAAATGAGAAAAAATAACATGGAAAAGAAATTTAATAAAATAAAAGTAAAAAGAATAGCCAGATAAAGACAATGAAAGTGATAACCGTCATTCAAATATTTAGGATGACAGTAAGAAGAAGAAGAAGAATGCAGTTTGTGTCAGATTGGTGAAACTTTCCATATCTTTCCATCTGAGAGACTCTTCCTCTCTGAAGTGCTCCTTTTTTACCCAGTCATGTTACTGACCTGTTGCCATTTAACCAAAGTAGTTGTAAAATGCTGCTCCAGTTATTAACCCTATCTAGTGTACCAGTCACTTTTTCTAGCTTTTTGTTGCTCCTGTTCCTGTTAACATAATATCCATGAAAGCACCTCATATGGCCATTCACATACACCCCACATACACCATGTGCCCTCAAAAAAACAAAAAGCATCTAGAACCAATGCAGGAAGCTTGGTTGTAGCTCACGATTATGAATTACAAGCAAATCCCTGCTCCTCAGAGGTTATTCTTTAAACAATATCTTTGAAAAACATCAGTCTGGTTTTAGGACGAATCACATACTGAGACAGACCTTTTAAAAATTGTTAATCATCTTAGATGTAATTTAGACTCTAAGAAACTCTCTGTCCTGGTTCTGCTGGATCTTAGTGCCGCCTTAGATACAGTAGACCACCAGACTTTATTAAACAGACTCAGAAGTCTGGTGGGCCTCTCAGGTACTGTTTTTAAAATGGTTTTATTCCTATCTCACAGATCAACAATTTTTTGTAGGTATGGATACTTGCTCCTCAGGAATCCATGAAATCAAATGTGGGGTTCCCGCAAGGTTCAATTTTAGGCCCGATACTTTTTAATCTGTACATGTTGCCACTTGGGGATGTCATCAAGAGACACAACATTGCTTTTCACAGCTATGCTGATGATACGCAGCTTTACATTGCCTTGTCTCCCAATGACCTAGAGCCAGTTAACGTCCTTTTAAACTGTATTATAGATATAAAGTCATGGATGGCAGAGAACTTCTTACAGCTCAAGCAGGACAAGACTGCGGTTTTAATCATCGGTCCTGAAGATCATTTTACCTAAATTACTTAATTTTAATCCTTTTAACTGTGTGTGAAATCTGGGTGTACTATTCGACTCTGAGCTGAAATTTTTCCCGCATATTAGAAATGTTACAAAGACAGGACCAAAGTCCGCCCATTTCTCTCTCTTGCCAGCACAGAGGTGCTGATGCATGCTTTTATTTCAAGTAGAATAGATTATTGTAATGCCCTGCTCTCTGGTCTTCCTAAAAAGAGAACTTCTAGTTTACAGCTACTCCAGAACTCAGCTGCACCAATTCTGACGAGGACCAGAGGGCGGGAACACATTACACCAGTTTTAAAATCGCTGCATTGGCTCCCTGTGCGCTTCATGATTGATTTTAAGATTCTTCTAGTAGTTTATAAATGTGTTAATGGTCTTGGGCCTTCTTATTTATCTGACCTCCTTTTAAATTACAAACCTTTGCGGAACCTGAGGTCCTCTTAGCTGTTCCCAAAGTCAGAACCAAAACCTTTGGGGAGGCTTCTCTCTATCACTATGGCGCCAGACTCTGGAACAGCCTGCCGGAGGGCCTCAGGGCTGCTGAGAATGTTGATGCTTTCAAGATGCTTTAACTTAGCCTAATAAAAATTCAGTTAAAAGCTTTCTTTCTTTATTTCATATTTATTTTTATATATATTTTTATTTGCTTATTAATTGCTTTTATTGTGCTATTGTTTTCAAGTACATTGCTCTTATTTTCTTTTTATTTATATTTCATACCTGTTGGTTTAATTTGATCTTACTGTTTATCATAAACTCCAGTGGTTTCCTCATGGGGATCCTTCACACCGGGGGCTACGACTGCCCAGTCCATGGGGTTGCTGTTGCCCTACCTTTGACTGGTTGGCCGGGGGTCCTGCACCGCAGCCTTACATGTGGTGTGGACCTCTGGCTCTCCTGATCTGGATGATTCCCTGTGGTGGTGGCCTCGGTGGTCTTGGGTGGGCTGACTCCTGGTGTGAACAGATCCCCAATATATTGTTTCCTCACTGCAGTGTGAAGCCAGATTTCTTTGAATTCTTTTAATTTTTGCTCAGTTAAAGAGACGGGTGGGGTTGGGGGATTTGAATGCATGTTGTGTGCGCATGAATTTATGTCAGTGAGAGTATGATTAGGCGGGTGATTTTAGAACTGTTGTTGTTTGTTTTTTTATGGAAAGCATTTTGAATTGAAAGGATCACGGCCCCAGTCAAAAAATCTTAACTTAAATTATTCAATACAATGTGTGTTTCCTCTGAGTGAGTAGAAAGATGATACAGTGTGGCGGCAACATTCTTAATTAAAGCACAGTGCTCGGTAGGAGGTGTGCAGGGTTTGGCTTTCTCCCAGCATCTCGCACAAACACAAACGATGGCACAGTATGAGTTCATTGGAGCAAGTTGAGATAGCAAAACACATCGTAGCGTTTCACTATGTAAAGGCAAAAGCTTGTTAATGTAATTGCATAGGGGAGTTCAGGGTTCCTAACACATACCCAAAATAAATAAATCACATCTTACCTCATGCAAAGATTTATGGCTGCACAGTGAGGAGGAGAAAACCTATTTACAGAATAACACATGCACCCTGCATGCCAACAGTCTTACAGATAATTAGTTTGTCAGGGAGTTGTTCTTTTAATAGAATTGTGTAACTAGTAAGCCACAGAAAGTTTAAAGGAGATAGGTGTGTTTTCATGTCATGTCTCGTATAGCGGTGATAATTGCATGACTTCCATAGGTTTGACAATTTAGCCATGCAGAGAAGTTATTTTTCAGATGTGAGTGTTAACTCTGACAACCGACATGATGAGCTGAGGGCATGGGTAGCACAGAGCGTAGTTACATTTTTAATGCTGAAAATACACTAGAAGTTCATTTTAAGATTCCTCTGAAACTTTGAACACCCATCCATCCATTTTCTGTACCGCTTAATCCACGCAGGGTCGCGGGTGGGCTGGAGCCTATCCCAGCAAGCTTTGAACACAAGTACGGATAATACAAGGTCATTTAAACATCACACAATATGAGTGGGACATATATGTAAAATCCCAAATACAGAAAAAAGTTGATACAGCATATAAAGTGCAAACAGAAAAGTTTCTTAGTGATTTTTACTTTCACTTTGACCTCAATTTAATTGTATGATTGATGTTATAAACAATGTTCCTCATGGACATATTGGAAGGGATTTGCGTATTTCCCCTCTACAATGCATGATCCCTTTAGACAATTAAAGCAATGTGGAGGAAATGATGTGCATAAAAGGGAAAGACATATGGTCTGAAATCCTTCAAACAACACTGCATCATCAATAGCTGATAAAAACACATGGACAAGGGAAGACTGTACAGTTACACTCACATTTGCCACTTACGACTTCACTGTGCACACAAGAGGCCTTATTTTACCATTGTCCCGAGGTTTCGTCAGCTTCTCTGGACGTGGACCATCAGTATTCCAGATCTCTTTCAGAGGAACTGAATGTGTGGACCTTCCAAACTGTTACCAGCAAAAGCCTGGCTGTGCACTGGTATGGGGGTGTATCCAGGTCTCTAAATGAACTTTACACTTGTTCTGTCCACCGTCCACCCCTGCCACATTTCACTTTTTTTTTCATCCCGAGTGACTTACTTAGTTTAAATTTCCCTCCTCATTCAGGTGGACTTTAAGGCATTAGCTTGTAAATGACACCACACACACTAAAGTAAGCATATAGCCAATGAATGTTTGATACGTCATGAAATAGTGTGCATGGGAAATGTAGTGGTTTTCTTCTATAGTGTTGTAGTGATGGGAGATCCAGTTCTTTTCAGGAATTTTGCTCCCTGGCTGCTTCAGTTCCCAAATTGCTCTTCATTTAGTATCAGAGCTCCTATTTTTGCGTAATTTCACAATTCTGAATTGTGTGTTGGTCATTTTTACCTCTGCCTATTTGGAGATCATGTATTCGGTGGCGTTGGTTTGTTAGCAACATTACTCACAAAGTTATGGACGGATTTTGAGAACATTTAGGAAATTTCAGAAATGGAATAAGGAAAAACTGATTAGATTTTGGGGGTGATCCGGATCACTGCCTGGATTCAGAAATTTTTTAAAAGACTAATTACTATCGGGAGATAGAGATGATTTTGCCATTAGAACTTCTAACTCAAATTGGGCACACAATCATTGGCAAAAAAAAGAAAAAGAAAATACAAACGTACCGTATTTGATATGAACAGTTTCTGAGACAATTTGCATCAGTTTATGGTAAAAACTTTGCTCAAAATCCTGCAGTACACAAAATGATACATGTCTTCTGCCCCCTAATGGATACCAGGAACTACAATAATTTTGACATGTCACACAGTAATAAATAGTAAATATACCAAAAAGAGAAAATAAAATATTGTTAATTTTTCCACATTTTGTTAAAGGCCAAAAAAAAGTGACTTTTATCCCCAGTTTTTCTTGGGTTGGGCTTTAAAGGGTTAAGGCATGTTTGCATGAATGTGACAAAATGACAACTGAAACTCCTTAATAACCTCATGCCATAATGCAATGTCATAAAGATGAAAAAAGTTTTCACGTATTGTTATAGGGTAGTTTCATAACAACTAAAGTTTAAAATGTGCTAATTTGAGAAGGGATGTATTATTTTTTTTTAGTGAACCAAAGTGATTTTATGCTGCACATGGTTTGCTTTCTTTATTCCTGCCAGTTTCTGATCCACAGCCATCAGACTCTGATGCTTGTTCCTGAAAGCAAGAGTTCCTCAGCATAAACCTAATAAAGATTGATAAGACTCTTTAGCTGATGGACTCACTATTCAGCAAGGGAAAGTTTATAATACTGACAAGAGTACAAAAAAAAAACCAAACAAAAAAAAAGAGGAACCATCAATCTTAGTGACAGGCATCTTTGAAACTCCTGTTTTTCCTGTTTAAATGACTGTTCACTGCTTCCTCTAAGCCAACCCACCCTCCCTAGCTAATGTACAATGCATAGAACAGACAAGCGAGCTGCTCGAGTTCCGAGTCGAGCGGGACAAGGGTGTAAGGAGTATCAGTGCGCGGATCGACAGGGAAGACACCCTGTCACCGCAGTGTCCCGTCAGCTGCTCCCTGGGGGACAGAGGTCAGAGTCCCTGAGATCACAGGGTGGCAGCTCCCTGACAGATATTATACACAGCCAGCCAACTCAGAATGTGTTTATTCAAATGCAAGGGCAGAGCCAGGCTTGCTGACAGTGCAGCCATCCGTGCACTGTGAAGTGGACAGCAGGGAATCAAACACAAACAGTCTAGCAGAAACCTTGCGTGCACTGGTGTTCGTTAAAAGAAAAAGAAAAAAAAGAAAAAAAGGTACAGGTCGATTTTCTAGAAAGAAGTCAAACCTCAAGAGATGGCTACAGTAAAAACATCTGCCTTTTTTAAGTCCATCAAAAGCAGCTACACTACTTCTGCACTCCCCTGCTGAGCATTCTGCAGCTCCAAGGTCAGCAGGAAGCTTCACATTCAGTCAGAATGATGCAACAGTCTGACCCGTTCTTCATCCTGCGCTCCACATCACAGACATAATTAACATAATGAAGATCAATTAAGTGTCCCGGAGTCTGTCCTGTCGCCGCCTTCACACAACACTGCTTGTTCTCTCTTTGCCTTAAGGCAGGAACGGAAATGCATACCCCCACTTTCTTTCTTTTTTTTGTCTACTTTCACCATCATTAATTGGTTTGACGTATGGCGGAGGACAGTGTGATAATGGGGCTTTCATCTCTTTCGTGTTCCTTCTAATTGGCCAGCAGTTTTGGAGAGATTCTGCGCTGCTCGTGTGACTGGTGTCAGAGAAACAGGGGAGCGATAAGGACTGATGTCTGATTAAAGGGGGAAACATCTCAGCTAAGGACCAAAGGCGGTCATTTAGAGGACTTTAATCTTGGGAGCTTCTGAGAGACTCTCAATGGACACAAGCTAGTCTCTGTCTTATTATAAAATGCTTAAAAAAAGATAAGAAGGCTACAGTATACTAATGATCTCCTCCCAATTAAGAACAGGCTCAGGGGAAATCCTTGAATCACCAAGTGGGAAGGGGGTTTGACAACTGTCGGGCGGAGACCCACTGACTTTGGCTACCTACCCGCCAAATGTGCTCCCAGGTTGAAACATTTACTAGAAGGCGGTTTGATAGCAGAGGCGATGAATCAGGATCGGTTCTGGGCCATAGCAGGAACATAATCAAAACCAATTACAGAAAATAACCCCACAACATAAGGCTTTATGGGCATAAGGAGATGGATGTTGACAGCTGCAGCCCCTCATGCTCATCCAGCCTCACATATCGCAGCGAGCAGAGCTGTGGCCTGCGTTAAGAATATGTTCCCTGCTTCCTGACAGAAAAAACAGCTTTATTGTGATGTTAAGCTCTGTTTGTTTTGCATTCTGTTTCTTTTTTTTTTCTTCCTCCATTTGCCACACAAGAGTCAGATTTTCCAAAAAGTCTGTATAAGAGGTTTAACTCTTCTTTACCAGACAGTGCAAGTAAATAAGAGGTTGGGGTTATGGTGCTCTGTGTGGGTTCAAGTAAATCATTGCAACCTGCAATGCAATGATGAAAAAAATCCTGCAAACAGCAACAAAGAGGTTTCTGAATTATTCTTTTTGTTTTAATACTTGAAAAAGAATTGAATGGAATTTCCAGCATGTTCTTTGATGTTTAAATATGTATTTTTTTTATTGTTATTATGCATAAATTGGCAAAGTTAAAAAAGGTTTTGATGGGGAGGAGACCTTGGTTGTATTGTTTTGTTTGGATTTTTATCATATAACCTGTTATGTTAGAGATGGGTTTTATGCATATCAGCTGATAAGACTACAAAGACAACTCATCCTCTGACACATTGGCACATGAAGCTATTCATGATGAATTAGACATAAATCCAAACGCATCAACGTGATTTCAGTTTTGAATATGCAGCAGATGCTCTGGCATCACACTCATCGAGCCTGTCCATGCTGGGTTATTCACATGAAAAGTTGCATATTTAATGAATATTTTCATTTTTCATGACTGTGAAACTGAAGAGCAAAGGCCACCAAAAGTTGACCTACATGAAAGGTGTTTTATTTATTAAAGAGTGGTATGCATGCCCTCTTCCTTTGTCAGTTAAATTCACAAAAGTGATGTATTCCTGGAGCAAAAAGGTGATGCTCCTTTCTCCTGGCTTTGATGCTTCACCTTTACTTTGTAGATTTAAGAGATTGATTTAAGAAAGTTGTCAGTAGCTGTGTATTAACTTTTCAGTTTATTCATATAGTGCCAATTCACTACAGTAGTTATTCAGATAAGTTAAAAAAGGTTCCAGTTAGATTGTCCAATTAAAATTTGTTCATTATGATCTAATTAAAACCAGTTCCTTATAATTGTATTCAATGTAATTCATTATAGTCATATTCAGATAAGACCATTTTTATTTAAAGCAACACTACAGAATTTTCTGACCTCGTTTTGATGAGTCACTGATATTCATCATGCACATTCCTGGGGCCATCAATGCCATGCAGTGTCCAGAGATGGAAAAAAAAAAACACCCTTTACCACTTTTTCTTTGCAGCCTGGGCATCACATGTGTTTTGCTTTACGGCACTATCACATGCCAGTATCTGGACGTCAACCTGCATTGAGACTGGGATCCTGTGGGTCCCGCAGGATCCAACCCAAATCTCGCGGGAGTGGGCGGTTTTAAGGTTGCATTGGGCTAAGATTGAACAGCGGATCATGAATATGGTAGAAGATGGAGATTGCAACTGAAGTTTGTAAAAAAAAGTAAGGCTGAAGAATATGAAACAAAAGAAAAAAAAGGAAAATTAGACGCATGGAAGAACCATGGATGATTCAGAAAAACAAAAAAAACCAAGAGGATATTATCGGAAGAAGAGAGGAAAAGAAAGAGGGGAAAGTGGCAGAGCTGAAAATAAGATAAGAGTCAATATCAGACTGACTTTTAGAGCTGAGAGAAGAGACAGGATGCTGCATTACGCTTTGTTAGAGTGATGTTACATCACAATGTTAAAATTAGTTGTGCGTTTTTAAAAAGGAGAAAAAAGAAGTAAAAATCAACCATTTGCATTTAATCTAAAACGTGGGCCAATCCCACTGTTCTGTACATGCATGGGGTGGGACAGAAGAGAAATTTTGATTTATGACTAGATTTCATTTTTAAACATTTTATGTTACATAATATTTTTACAGGTAGTCACGTCTGTCTTTGTAACCCTGGTAACCAGCCCATACCTGCTCACATGTGCACTGTGCATATGTAATAGGTCTGAATAGCTAGCTATAGTTGCTACAATTTTACTGTGATGCTCTATGCTTTTTGTTAATGCCTCTTTTTTAGTTATTGATCACATGGAAAATACTTTTTTAGAATGATTTATTATCATATAGTTAAGGAAAAGTAGGGTGGCAAAATCACATCTTTGCTGGATATTAGAGATCGAATATTCATTTGGAGATACATTTGCATGACCTGCTCCATGTAACACTGCTAGCAAACACTTTACAGATAAGCAGGTGGCAGAAGCAGTGTCGTAAAACTGTGAAATGTTGTTACCTACATATAAGGGAGACAGTATCACCAGAGGACGTCCTGCAGTTTTAGGACCTGCTGAAATAGTACAGGTACATTGTTTAGCTCCTATTTTTCTTTCTTTTGACTCATAACTGAACCTGTATGATCTGGACAATGAAAATAGGAACAGAACTGTCAACTGATCACCATCTGGTGGTGAGGTGGATCAGATGGCTGGGGATACTGCCAGACAGACCTAGTGGACCCAAATTAGTTGCCAGTATCTGCTAGGGGATAATTTTCCTGTAATCATTTCAATTCTTCGCTCCAAGAGAGATTTTCTCATGTACGAAGAGCAGTAGGGAACAAAGAGCCCAAATGGTTCCAGTTTCAGACTTCCTTTGTGAAATCTAGTGCAGTGGTCTAAACCTTATAAGAGGTGGGTAGAGAGGGGGGGGGGCAACCCAATGACCCTCTGCTGGATGCCAGTGGTGGAAGAAGCTGGTTAAAGAAGGTTGGACTCTGAACTGAAGTGTCTTTAATAACTTCATATTGTAGCATGTACTGGGAGTGGTGAATATTGCTAAAGCGAAATGTGAGCCGTCCTTTGGAGGGGCCTTGAAGAGTTCACCCATCTGCACCTCCAGTTATGTTACCAATCTGAATTTAGTTTGCCTGGAAAGTAAGCAACTCAGATGATAACCCAAAAACATCCATGGGATGCTTAAGGCCATGTTTACATGACAACGCTGTGAGAGCAAGACACAACGTTTCTGTTGCAATCTGGCCTCTCTTGCACACGACAACGCAGTGTCAGGGGGGCGACTCCACAAAGTTTTGAGGACGGGTTCCAGGGTGGAATTTTATCGCAACTCGGGGTGGCGCGGAGCCGTCTAAACCCAAGGTGGAAGCTCTTGAATAGAATGACGTCACTGCCCGCTGCGCACTCAGGGAACGTGTACAAAGTAACAACAACAACAATGGCGGAAACCCCCGTGTTCTTCTTGTGCTGCTACATCTTTTCAAGTTATTTGGTCTCTTAAAACAAAATTTACTCTTCAGAATCTATATCACCAGCGAAGATGTTGTCTTCCAGTTTAATGAGGACGTTGAAGGAACTAGTGTAAACATGGGGTGTATCGTTGTAACTTAGTTTTCACTGCCATCTAAAGGCCTGGCATGTGTACTACATCGTAGTCACTCATTTTGCAGAGTCGTGTCAACGGCGATCAGATAAATTCCGCCGTTTATATAAATGCAGTTTTTCCAATCCCGCAAAGGGGCAAAAAATGAAAATTTGGTAGCGGCATTGTTGTGTAAACTAGGCCTAAGTTGGTCAGTGACAACATCCCAGCGAGTGTTTAAAGCCTGGAACGCTTCAATATTCTGTTAAAACCAAGAAAGCCTTTTGGAGAGCTGGAAAATCATCAAGAATCTCTAAAATAAATCTGGTCGTGCTGTGTTCAAGTAGGGCTACAATGACCTGGATAACTGAGAATCTACAGAGTCCCCCAGCATAGACGAGGAGTAGAAATGGGATGCACCTCCAAATCTAAAACCAGTTTTCATCAGTCTCATAGGACATTCTTTTAAAGCGATTTTATCTGGGTGGAGACCACAGAATTGATCTAGAACTCTCTAGAAATATTTGATTCTCTGGTGTGATCAATATGACTGCATCTCTTTTATCAGTTTTAGTTGGGATACCCTACTTGCCATACCTTACATGTAGTTGTCCTCAAACTATACTCGGCTTACTTGAAGTGCCACAAGCACTTCGTAGAAGTATAACTACTTGGCAAATATAGCTGAATTTTTACTGAAGTGTAAGTCTGAGGTGGCAGTGCTCGCTGGGGTAGTGAGCTGTGGAAAGGAGGTGTGTCGGCCTCTGTGTGTGTGTGTGTGTGTGTGTGTGTGTGTGTGTGTGTGCGTGTCCTTTGCTGTAAGTCTGAAGGTTTGTGATAATTAATATGTGTAGTGAGCTTGATGAATGAGGACAGGTGGAGGATTTCATCATTCCTAGACAGACTGACTCTCTCCCTGGGCAAGAGGGTTCCATGACCCTGCCCAACATCGAGAAAAAACACAACCCTCTATACGCTGCTGGATCTACCCTTGAAACTGGTGTGTGTAACTGTGTGTGAATGCTTAGCGGTGCAGCTCAGGTATGCCCAACATCCGAACCAAAGTACACCAGTTAATGATATGTTCATGTAAATCAGTTCAATGTCAAGTGTTGGGAATATCTATGGATACTTTCAGCAATTAAATGCATTGAGCATGTTCTATACTGCGAGTTTGAGTGTGTGTATCTATATGTGTCTTTCTCGGAGGGTAATTACTCTATGTCGTGTGTGGGAGTGTGATTAATGAGGCTCTGGTCAAAAGGCTGTGAGCATAGATGTCCTGGCTTTGGTCCTGAAGCACAGATACAGATATGAAAGGATCATTTATATTCTCCATCTTCCTCGCTGACACCTTCCGGCTCTACACCACATTCTTGTTTAGGTCTTTGTTAACTCAGAGTCAAACAAAAAGAGAACACTAACAGCATACAACACTATGCTGCACATACACACACACAGACAGAAAGTAAGGCTTTTATAAAGCATTATGAATCCTTTAATATCTATCTATCTATCTATCTATCTATCTATCTATCTATCTATCTATCTATCTATCTATCTATCTATCTATCT
>JAOXYM010000017.1:5762519-5778232 GCA_028567055.1 Leptatherina wallacei | reverse complement strand
ATCTATCTATCTATCTATCTATCTATCTATCTATCTATCTATCTATCTATCTATCTATCTATCTATCTATCTAGTATGAATGGGTGTGATAGGTAAAAAAGTTACTTAGTATCTTCCAGTAGAAGTCCTGCTTGAGTGTGTGAATGTGACATGTATCAAAGCGCTTTGAGTGGTCACGTGACTAGAAAAGTGCTATACAAGTTCTATCCATTTACCATAACGAGGCAAATTTAGGGACAAAATAATAATAAGTTGGCTAAAAATGAAATGAAAATAAGTAAAAGAGAAACAGAAGAAAATGAATCCCACAAACAAATTAAAACTGCCCAGGAAAGGATGAGGAACATGACAAAGAGTCCCCAGTCATTGATTCTACAAAAACTCCCCAGATCCCCTACCCAATCATCCAGCATCTGTCAGATGCTGCAAATACAATAGTCAAATCTGCTCCTAACATCCACAAACCTGCACAATTCACCGGAGATAACTGGAGCTTTCTCCAATGAATAACACCTGTTCTATTGGCATGAGGGGGTGCGGGGGGACAAGACAACCGGTTTTAATGTTGACGATTTATGAAAAAGGGGATTGTTGTTTCTTGCACTCCTGAAAATCCCCCTTTAAATGAACATTTCAAAAACGAAAGCTAACAACAGCGGTGGGTACAACATAAAAATGTTGACGTCTCAATAACTCATCACGTGTTGTCTTGGTCTGATGATGTCAAAATATGAAAAGTATGATGAAGAGGACTGTTTAAATACAAGTCATTGAATCAGAGCATTTTGTGTTCAAATCATTTTATACACACTTTTAAAAAAAATGTAATTCGGTTAATTGTCATGTGCAACAGAAATCCTAAATAAAGCTAAATACTTTATTTTGTGTACATGTGCAATATTCCAAATCTGAAAGTTTGGGGCAGAATGGCACTAGCAAGGTGTACCTAATAAAGTGGCTGGTGAGTGTAGATTAGCCTTCATACATTCACACTAACATAAAGCCTGCAATGAAATAAAAGTTAAAATGAATATGAAAGCAACTGCACATGCAGCTTTAACTGTGACGTCTAGGAAAATGTTCCATCTTTTAAAAGTCTTAGAGAAACAGATCTAAATTTCTAGTGAATTTATTTTTTTTCTTCTTATGAGAAAATATAAATAAATAAAATGAAAAGAAAAGCAAGCCAATCTGTTTGAGAATTGGGCACAAATCTAAGCACTCACAGTTGTGTGAAATCCCACAGGAGATTCCTTTAGACCCATTTTAAATGCATTACCGAATGAAAAT
This sequence comes from Leptatherina wallacei, assembly GCA_028567055.1. Lineage (NCBI taxonomy): Eukaryota > Metazoa > Chordata > Actinopteri > Atheriniformes > Atherinidae > Leptatherina > Leptatherina wallacei. The sequence continues at coordinate 5,776,942 of JAOXYM010000017.1, read as the reverse complement.
CATTCTGCAGGTTGTTCTTCAAATTTTCCCTGACAAGCCTAAAATGTTTAATTTGAAAAGTGGTTACAAACGAAAGATATTACAGTCATGAACACTGTGCTCCACCTTTCCTCTCCTGACCACAGGGGTAGGAGCAGAATTTAATACAAAGCTCACTGTCAAATTACTATATGTTGGATGTAAAGTGCTCACCAGCCCCCCCCACTCCCCCAACTATCTTCCTTCACCCTCTGAGCACTGGATGAGTGGACAATTACAGGGCAATTGCACTGGGCTTTGGGGAGCAGTGGTTCTGAATGCTCCCCGTGGCCGGCTGGTTGGCGCTCACAGGCGGTGTTTGCGTTGGGGACGGGGGGGGGGGGCGCCGCCTGGAAGGAGGCCCTCCTGTCTCCAGCAGAAAAAGTGGGAGGAGAGGTTTAATTTAGCGGATGGTGGCTCATATACCCTCTGGGCGTCACAGAGTAGCACACATAGCCTACATGTCTGCGCATACAGGCAATCGAGTCAAAGTGGGGGGTTATGGAGGAGGGGGGCGGGCCGTCCTCTAAATATCCTGCTGGCAGGCAGCTCTATAGCTGGGAAATATGCCATTTGAACAGAGACAAGTATGGAGTTTGGACGGCTGTGGGTTTCTTTTTTTCGCAGCCGCATTTGCAAATGCTTCTTCCCGACCTTGGTGGCACGTCTGTTCTTATGAATTTTAATTAACAGAGCTAGATGAATAGATGTGCTGCAGCAGCTTTTAGAATAAGGTGATTTTTCTTTTTTTCTTTTTTTTGTGGTCATAAGTTGGTTTGGTTCAGTCCTAAATGTGTGGTTATTAGATTTCAACTCTAGTTTACTGAACAGAGAGAGTAGTTTAAGAAAGAATTGGTTCAAACTGATGAAAGAAATAAGAAACAAAGAGGATAAGGACTCTTCTCGTATCTTTCTCTGGCTGGTATGCAGACATATAGGAGCACTGCTCTCCAGCAGGCCTGTGCAGAGACCTCATAAAGGGGCAGGTGCTCAAAGAGGAAAAAAGGAGCACATCAAACCTGATTTTAAAAGACGAAATGTACTATTATATGCTGCAATATATAGATAGATTTTATTTTGACATAGACATCAGAAGCAAAAGCCAGATGCAAACTGAAGAGGGAAAAAGAATAAGGATGGTCAGCATGGCAGGGAAGAGTTAAAGATAAATCTGAGTAAAGCAATCTATCCAGAGGAGCCCAGTATTTAACAGTTTTAGTGTACACTAATGTAGCAGCCCTCTGGTCTGTTATACTCTCAGTGCAGACTGCAGAGGTGAAGATACTCCCGTCCCATCCAGAACACCACTCTGGCAGCAAATTCTAAGCTGAAACTGCAGACATTAAAAAGGACAGGGGAGAGATATTACCTTAGTGTTACATGTCCTCATGGCAAGATGCAAAGCCTGCTAACTCTTCTAGGAAGTGGCTTGCTGTGGCTGATCACACTACATTAGGATTCACCCTCTTGCTTGTGTGTGTGTGTTGCTGGTACTTATTAAACATCTTTTAACTTTCTGCCTCACACAACCCTTTCTTTTTTTTTCTGAATGCCCCTCTCCTTGTGGGGCATCTTTGCACTAATGCACTATTATGATAAATAATAGAAAATGAATGAATGAAATGTAATAAACACCAGTGTTGGGCACATTACTGTAAAAAAGATATTAATTATAGTTACCAGTTACTTTTTCCAGAAAGTAACTGAGTTGGTAACAGAGTTACAGCATTATAAACACAACTAATTACTCGGAAAGAAATTATTCTGTTTAAATCTGATCAAATATGTGCCCCTTAACAGAACCTTGAATTAATCTGCATGTTCATTTATTCATAATGAAACTGATTAGATGAATGAAATAAAACTTAAAGGAAGAGTAGGAGATGTTTTCTAGGAACATGTTTTACTCTATTGCTTAAAATCCTCGTCCTACCTTGATTGCTGCCAATGAATTAAACACTCTAACACAAAAATAAAACTCTTTAGTCACCTGTGGAACGGACAGGACTGAAAAAACACCATCCGATCATTTTAACCGGCCTAGTTTAAATGATTGGATGGTGATATGTCTATCAAACTCAACTGCCAGCTGTCCCTCCCCCCTCTGTGTGCTTCTGTGCTCTTCAGGCATGCTTTCTGGGGGAAGTTTGAAGGAAGGGGTTAGGACTTTTTGAATTATGTATTTTCGAAATGAAGCTTGCTCAAACCATTTTTCCAGGATCTTCTACCCTACCTTTAATGGAATAAAATACTAACAGAAAAATCATCAAGACTAATCTCAGGCTGCTTGGATGTCGTGTCTCTTCCTCAGGAGAGCTTTACGTCATTCTAACTGCTTCCAGCTCTCATGAAGAAACTCTGTTTCTGGTCATAATGGACATTTTTATCATAATGTTGTTGTCGTCTTTTATTTCTGTGAGGGAAAAGTGATGTGTGTAATTCCAATTTAAAACTCTTCCTTTGTTTTCTCTGGACTCACCATCAATGCCTGAGTCATTTTGTGTGTGCAGATGTGTGTGCACATGTGTTTGGCTATGAACGCTGACTTAAGTCTGCCATGACATTTTACTCTTCATCAGTCGACCATCATCACTTATGGGATTATTTCTCGCTGTAAAACCTCCGGTTAGATGAAAACAGCTTCAGTGGGATGAATTATACAAACACCGTTGCTATCAGTGATGGTAATGGTGCTGTAAGGATGGAAAGAGTAATTAGATTACTACTGAAAAAAGTAACACTGTTAGTAATGTTTTGTATCTTAACACCATTATTCACATCACTGATAATTGACACTAATGATGTCATTTCATTCATGCATTGGCTACATGACACATCATGTCCAGCAATTAATAGCTGGGGCATCCTGCCCTCATGCTAGTTGTAGGGTTCCACTAACTCACTGGTTCCCAGACTTTTTCTGCAAGGCCCCGTTCTCATTGACAACAATAATGTCAAGCCCCTCGCGATCCCACTACCACATGCAACATGTGAAAAAATATGCATTGTAACACTTTATTGTATGTCGTTTATTTCTAAAGTAATCAACAGGCTTTGTGTTAAAAAATGAGAAGTATACAAGTGGCTTCCTACTGTCAGATGCTGATATTAAGAGACATTCAACACACTGTGTGTGACCATTAATTAACCATTGGTCAAGCCTAGGGCAATATATGCCTCAATATATTTTTTAGTTTTTATTTTCTAGTTGTTGAAATCTCTGTTGTTGATTCATCATAATTTTTCCATTGGTACTTTACCAAATTTGTCCATGTTTTGCAAGAAGTATTGTTTAGCACTGCAGTGTCCCCCCCGTCATAACTCTGGGCCCCCCCCCCAGGGGTCCTGCCCCCCCAGATTGGAAAGCACTGCACTGACTGAACCACTGAATACTCTGCTTGTGATGATAATGTACCAAAACCAAACAGCAGTTGGCAAAAAAATGTTATCCAATGAAGGTTATGATGACCAATTAACAACCTTAAAGTACATTAAATTTTATTTACAGTTTTTAGTAAAAATAATGATACATTTTATTTATAAAGCGCTTTAAAAAAACCCTCAAACCTGCTTTACAGGATAAAACAACAGTTAAAAACGCAACAAGATACAGAAAACAGGTGAAACAGCGCAAGAAAAAAAGTTAAAATAAGCAGAGTACACATAAAGTTTATGTGACAATTGATTGATTTTAAACTATTTTAGTTTTATTCATTCATTCATTTTATGGTGCTTCAACACCATGAAATCTAAATAAATGTGTATAACTGATGCAGATTGTGCAAAGCTCCAATTTACAGCATTTGCTTAAACTGTGTTGAAATTCTATGTAAGATTTCAGCTATTTAAACGTTATTCATTTTCCAGATGTGCTTAATCAAAAGGAAACTACTTAAGGAGATTGTTCCACATCATTAAGCAAGTCACAGTTCCTCTGCAGCGTGGGGAAAAAGAAGGAACGTTCTGGGGAAAAACAAACAAACAGGAAATGGGGCATTGCCTTGTGAAAGAAATAAAAACATTGGGTTTTTATTTCTTTCACGTAAACTTAAGCGAGATCATCATACTCTTAAAATTTGTGTTTGAGTCAGAGAGAAAACAGGTTAGTTCAGATAAAAGTCTCTGTCAGGCAAATGCATCATATTAAAAGAACATCTGTTAAAAAGCCACTGATGGACAGAAATCTGCAGGTATTTGAAGCTTCTGGTTTCTCTGGCATCCAAAGAATCTCTCCATGCAGAGGTATAAATCTATATTTCTCCCACCTAACCAATGCTCACAAGTAGAAACCTTTGCAGTGGGTTCAGAAATACATGAAGACTCATTTTTACAGTTTTATTCAATGATGAATTTCATGCTCCCGATGGTGCAGCTGGATGGAGTTCAGGATGGTTGGTGGATGGCCACCGTGTCCCAACAAGGCTGTCACATCAGCAAGGTGTTAGTGGAGAGATGAGCTGGAATAATGGGGAGTGAGATGATAGGGCGGTTTAGGAAGCCTGATAGTGTCAAAACATCCATTCATTCATTTTCTGTACCGTTTAATCCAATTCAGGGTCACGGGGAAGCTGGAGCCTATCCCAGCAATTGACAGGCGAGAGGCAGGGTACACCCCCTGAACAGGTGTCCAGTCTATCGCACGTGTCAAAACGACCTTTGCAAAATATGTGCAGACTCCGTTTCTAACTGACCATTTCCTTCCATGATATAAAGGTAGAATCATTTTCATGCAAGTCAACACACCATCACATGCTGCAAAATATACCATTGATTTTTTTAGCTGCTATGGATACAAAGGCAGAAAAACTCACTTCACCTTAACACTATTGAGAACCTGGAGCATCCTTAAGACAGAGGAATATGAAGGTGAGGGGCAATGTACCTCCAAATAGCAACTTTTGGAGGCAATTCTGTATCTTAAATGAGATCCAGGCAGAAACTATGGACTCCTAAGTTCACCAGAGTTGTTAAGACAGTTGTTCAGGGGACATAAAGGAAGGGCTCCAATGGAACCCGATCTGTAAAAATGTTGTTTTTAGAAGAATGATGACACATGTAATGCAAAAAAGAAAAAAAGGAGAGGTTTTATGCAGAATCATCTGGAACACTTGGACACTGAACTCTAGATTTTGGTGATTGGATAAAAAACGCTGTTTTAATCTTTGGTAGATTTGTTCACTGAAATCCAGGTTATTATATAACTTAAGGTAATTTTTTACAAAGAATAATAGTCGCTGTCATTCAAATAGATAATTTAGGATAAATAAACAAAATCATCATATGCATAATAATTTGGAGCACATATGGAATAAATGAGGTTTGAGTTCCCTGTGCCGACCTTGTTGTGTATTCGGGATTGGTTTCTGATTCTCCAAACTGGGAGTGTTTTGGTCTCTGTCTAAATAAGACACTAGCTACTAACTGTACTACACAAATCCCACTTTGTAGGGAAAAAAAGGAATAAGCCTTTGAATCCTTTTTTTACTGCTTGTGAATCCAACTTCAGTCTTGTAGAAAGAGTAAGGCTGTATAGAGAGACTACTAAATGGGCTTCACACAACCCCCTCTTTTTGTTAAAAACAAAACCCAAAAAACATTGAAGTAACAAACTAGGGCTAAGTGCAAGATTCAGGATGATCAAATAATGCACGCATCAACTCTGTTTTGTCCTCACATCGTCTATAAGAGATAGAAATGAAGGCAACTGAGTGTAGGTAATCAAGCAAGAGCCAGAGGGTAGGTTCTTTTTTTCCCCCATTTTTCTTTGTCTTACGTTGCTACAAACAATATGAAGCATTTCATTAGAAGCACTTCGTGGATTCCAGGTTGGATTATTGTCACTGTTCATTATTGTAGCGGAAGTAGCGTATTTCAGGAACATTGCCCTGGTAACTGCTACACTGGCTGATCTATTTTCAGGAACAAAAACTGATTTAAAGTTTTCGTCTTTCCTCCTTTCCTCCAGACTTTCTCTTGTTTGTGGATGGTCTGTGTTGTTATAGATTGTGTGTGGTTTGTTAGTGGTTGGTTTTGCCTCCCTCCGTATTGAATTGTTCTCTGTTTTTGCTTTTAACTCTTCTCCAGTCACATAAAATCAGCCAGTGCTGTAGGGAGTGCAGAGGTGAGACATAAGGAGTAAATGCTTGTGTGCGGTGCAACTTTAGGCTCAGCGTCATTTACACACTGTAACGAAATCTGTTCCAGGATAAGAAAAAAGTATTACTGAGTTTAAACTTCGTGATGGGAATGTGCTGAACTGTGTAAGTTACCCTTTAGAGGCTATCAGAGCCGGTGTATACTGTAGAAAACCACCAGCTTTTAAGCATTTATTGAAAGGATATAAACTAATAATAATATACTGTTGGGAACATAGGTGGAGCAAGATGTATTAAATCCATCATTATGATACTGAGTTTCCAAGGCTATAAATTATAGTGCAAATGACTAATTTTATGATTCAGACTTAAAGGTAAACTTCTCTCGTAAGTCCACTTGTGTGTAGTCTAAAAGTCATACTTTGTGTATATGCAGTATGTTAATGGTGTTTTTTATAGTCTTGTATAATATAAACTTGGAATCATAAAACTCTGGTGAAATATACTGTGGATTGAAGATGTGTTCAGCACTATTTCTAAAGCTCTGGTTGGGGAGGAAGCCATGAATCCAAGTAAAGGAGCTTCAAATGTCCTCTGCAGAGATCAAAAGACCCTCTAAGATGGACTTCATCAGTCAGGCCTACATGACAGAGCAGCTCGATAAAAGTCACTGTGAGTAAAAGACATGACAACCTCCTTTAGATTCAGCATGAATAGGAGTTTATCTTTGTGATGAAGGAGAAAATTAATAATATAGGAGGAACTTATGCAATATCTCTCAATATGAGAAACACGCCTGGCACAAAGATGCATGGGGTTTGCATCATGGTATGGGTCGCTGTGTGTGGTTCACGCTGGTTATAACTGCAGAAATAACGGCAGAGTTCTCCAGTATGTATAACTTGGGATTTAGGGCCTTGTACATCAAGCCAAGAATCAGCTGTCAGAAACGGAGGCAACTGAAGCATCACTGAGTATATCTCTGGTCTTTTCAGTGTGTAATACACCATTGGTTCAGTTGGATCCCACCAACTCCTTCTTCACCTGATCCAACTTGTTGAATCACGCTCAGGTACCCCAAAGCTCTTGGGAACTTGCAGGGCTGGTTCCCAAACCTAGTTCAGAGTTTGGACCAAATAGAAGTTGGTTTAGAACCTGAAAAGTTAGTTCTAAAAAAAAATAGGGGTTCATCCTTGTGAACCACCACGTCCTCAGTGGGCAAAGGTTGGGTTCACCCAAACACCAGAAGGATGTGTTACTTGTTATGCTTCACTAGAATAATATATTTCTTTTAAAAAGTAACAAAAAAATGGACAACAGACCAATGCCTGCTGCCAAGTGTTGCATATAGCTATGTTTCAATAGAATTAAAATAATAGAAAAAACTAAAACTAGACCAAATAATAAGCTTGAATAAGTGAAGAAATACCTCAACAGTAAAAAGGCAAGGCAAGTTTATTTGTATAGCAAATTTCATGTACAGGACAATTCAAGGTCCTTTACATAAAACATTAGAAACATCTCCGTGTTTAGTTTTGACTGAAAAAAGACTTGGGCTAAATGTGCCCATCTTTTTAGTTTCTGGACAGCCACCACAGCAGCCACAACTGGAGAAGAAGCCCACCAAGTACCACCTTCCACTCTGGGTCTTCCACAAATGAAGACGGGACTTTGTGTACATCCCACCCAATAAAAATAAAGTTCAGGTTAAATTAGGTTGATCAAACAGTGAAATAATTCATTTTGCATAAAGCCAATATAGATTTCGATATGCTAGATTTATGTAAGCTCATGTTGACATCTCATTCGTCTTCATATGTGTTTTTATTTTGGGAAACTGTAGGTTGTAATTGGAGCCTGACAACTTAACCCTTTAACTTTCATGATCAAATTTTCGAGCTGTTTATGTTTACTTGTGCGGAGTAAAGTCCTCCCACTTTCGTTTGGTTTAACTTGTATTAATTTGGGCCAGTCTGCCAGAAAACACCATGGTTCTGAGACTCCATAATGGAGTCGGAGCCAGGACCAATATGATGTCTGTCTGAAAGTACTATCAGTCCCAGAAGTGTTGTAGCTGTTAATTGTAATGAACGAACTATGTAGTACGTTAATGAAATGTTAATGCTATTTAATTTCAATGCATAAAGCTTTAATGTGCAACATTTAACATAATTAAAGGTCAGAAAAATTAAATATATCATTAAAAAATGTGTTTCTATTGGTATCAGTTTACTTGAAAACCTGTTATGTTTTCAGAGCCATTTATATGTACTTGCACATACATGGCTGCTGGCATATTTGTGCCACCATTTTTACTACGGTGTTTCTGAATGGACAAACAATTGTGTTTATGAAGTGAGAACCTTCTGAGTTTTAAACCACACCATTTGGGATAAGTAACGCCTTAAAAGGCATTAAAAGTAGTTCCATGTAATGCTGACACCGCTGCACCTGAGGCCACAGAAAATATTCATATGTCTGGAAGAATTTTGGCCACTGAGGCCCACCGTCCTTCCACAGCTGTGCTTGGCATTTGAAGTCACTTCTATGCCCAACGTTGCCACTATACTTTTGTAATTCTTACACACTGTACCTTTAAATGCTTTATCAAAGTGTATAGGTACAAAACAGTCCATGTTACGTTTTTAACTGAAGCAGATTTAATTTCAAAGATCTCTAAGCCAGAACTTTGTGGCTCAATAAAAGCTGATGAAATAATGGTCCAACTTTACATAAAAAGGGTTTTAATTTCTCTTCTGCCTCATTCTGAATTTCAGAATTTCATCCTGTTGCATAGGCGTACATTAAATGTCACACTCGGCACTTAGTCACCTTTACAGTGTGTTAATCAGCATTTCTTTCCCATTGTGAGGAGATGCAGTCGGTGGTCTGTCCCTGGTTTCTTGATATTGGTCGGCTGTGCAAGAGCCCTTAAACAGCAAGTGCAACATACACCTTTAGACAATGCTGAATCCAGAACAAGTCAGTCAGTCAGACACTCTACAAAACATTTACTCGAGAGGATGTCAAGTGTTTTTGTTGCCAAAAGTACTTGTACTGCACAAAGCACTGAATTAAGGGTCTAAAATAGAAACTTTAGTTCTTGCTTTTCAAGTTATTTGTAAAGTCACTCATTACGAGCTTTTGGCTGCAGATAGATTGTGTTGTAGATGCTCAACAAAACATTTTGTGGAAATACCCTCTGAAAGGGCCGAATCCTCTCATATCTTACTCTGATTTTCATTAAGATTTTTATTTATATATAACAACTGATGATATCAGCCAGTAACAGCCACACCAAGAAGCAAAGAACTGTTTCAGTCAATCAATACTCATCACTGCACAAAGCCAAACATCACCCCTCCAAAACGAATAACATTAAAAGTTGGGGTGCAAAGATGTCATCGTGAGTGGAAGCAGTCTAACAGTGGGTGTAGCAGTCATCGCTGCAAGTGCAATATTATCACCACAGACAGAAATGTCACCACCTTAGGTGTCAATGTCATCACTGTGGGTAGAGACGTCATCTCGGGTAATAACATACCCCCCCCTCCTGGTCACATGTGAAATGGCCAATTATCATCCCCAGTCAACAAGAAACTTAGAAAAAAAATGGCTCTGTGATGTGACAAAAACTGGCCAGAAAAAATTGGGCAGTTATAAAAATAGACCAATACACCGCATGAAGACATCTTGGAGCAGAGGTGGATGAGGAATAGCTTCTTAAGCTGGGATCAGACTGCAGGATTTAAAAAAACCCAACATATCTCATATTTTCAGGCCGTCCGCTCCAGATTTCTCTTATAATACCTTGTCTTACTTTCCAAGGGAAGCTTCCACCTACTGGTGAGATAAGGACAGGAAATGACGGATTACACGAGTCACTCGGATTTGTAAATAGGATTTGGAAAATTGGACCATCTTGAATGTTGCAAGCATGTGCATTCTTGCAATGCGCTGTGACAAAGTCAAGTCAACCACGCTGCTCTGCCAGCAGTGAAATTTCTGCAGGTATACATTTTTCTTCTCTTTTTTTTTTCTTTAGACAAAAGTGAATAAAAACTTAAGCACTTAACAGAACGCTATGCCGTGAGATAGGTAAAAAGCTATGAGGCTGACAACAAGGGCATCACTGCGGCACACACTGGAACAGTAGACAAATGATGTTCCACTTGCCATTTGTCCTACATCCAAAAGACATTATTTTAGCCCAGGCATGACTGACAGATGCATTTGCTTTTACAAAAGCTTATGATTTCATCTTTTGCAGTCTGCTTAAAAACACTACTTGGAAATTAGTTTTTGTGAAACAGGCCATTGCAATCTGTTCTGATATCAAAGGTGTGGGAAGACGTTTTCACTAGATAGGCTTTTATGGTGGTGATTAATTCCCTGGCTTTTCTCTGACATATGCACTCACCTGCCATTTTATTAGACACACCAATTCTATTGCTTATTACCACAAATGGCTAATCAGCCAATCACATAGCAGCAACTCAATACATTCATGCATGTAGACATGGTCGAAACGAATTCCTGAAGTTCAAATCGAACATCAGAATGGACAAAGTAACTTTGAACGTGGCATGGTTGTTGCTGCCAGATGGGCTTGTGTGAGTATTTCAGAATTTTATGTGGATTTCCACACACAACCATCTCTACGGTTTGTAGAGAATGTTCCAGAAAATATCTAGTGAGCAGCAGTTGTCTCTTTGAAAATGTTTTGTTGATGTCAGAGTGCAGAGAAGAATGGACACACTGGTTGGAGACGATAGAAATGCAACAGTAGCTCTTTGTTATTTATAACCACCAAGTTATGTAGGATCCATCTCTGAACACACAGCATGTAGAACCCTGCAGTAGATGGGCTACAGCAGTGGTGCTGACCACAGCAGGCACCACTCCTGTCAGCTAACAACAACACAAACTTACCAAAGTTTGACAATAGAAGATTAAAACACGTTGCCTGGTCTGATGAGTCTTGATTTTAGCTGTGATGTGAACATGTTTTTGTAAACATCTTAAATAACTTCGAAATTGTGTGATTGTCGAAGTACATCTGGACCTAACTGTAGGAGTGGCTCGACTGCTGGCCTCATTTCACACAGATGGAGACTCTTTGTCTTTGAAGCACAAACTTCAATTAAAAGTAAGTAACAAAGGGAAATCTAATCTTTTTAAAAGCGCTCCTACATCTGTGTTTACAATTTCCAAATAAAAAGAAAGTTAATCACTGTGCCTGGGTGGACAGATCCAGAAGATAAAGACTGGATTACGTGTACCAGAGAGGTAAGTCTGAGTAGCACAACACTTTGGAGTTGCTTGGGATTTTCGAGGTAGCAGTCTCTAAATGCCACTTTTGTGGGTTGCTGCCTTAGGAAGATGAATGTGATAAATGGATCCGACAGATCAGGTCATAAGAAGTGAGACAGCAGCACAACACACATGGGCCATAACAGCTAGTCTGACCTGGCCTTCACCGTTCCCTGATGTCAGAGACATCGCCCAGCTGGGGATGGAATAAAGAAAGCATTTGTAGATAGTAGCATCTACCCTTTGTATCTGTTATCTGTTGTACAATAGAATATCACCAGTCTTCTGAGTCTGTCTAGGCTAAAGGTGGTGTAAAGAAGGGCTGAACAAGCACTTCTTTTCTGGTCAATGATTGTCAATAAGAGAATGGAGAGTTGGTTCTTTACTTGTCCACAGTAGTGATTAAAAATGACAGTCACATCTAAGAAAATATGTTTTTTACTGGAAAAAGAAACATTATTATTTTACAATACCGCTCCATGACATACATGTTCATGAGTATTTTACTTGGACACATTCCTCAGAGATTTTGGTCCATTCAATGAGTAAGTAGATGCAGATTTGTCAGCTGCACATCCAGATGCAAATCTCTGGTTCCACCACATCCCAAAGGTGCTCTGTTGAGCTGAGATCTGGTGACTGTGGAGACCATTGGAGTACAGTGTCATGTTGGAGATGATTTGAGCTGTGACATGGTCCATTACCCTGCTGGAAGTAGCCAGCTGGGCTGTGGCATTTAAATGACACTGAATTGGTACTAAGGGGCCTGAAGTGTGCCAAGAATTCCCTACACCATCACACCACCAGGATGGCAGGATGGATCCATGATTTCATGTTTATTATCTCAAATTTTGACTCGCTGATCAGGTAACATTTCTACAATCTTCTCTTGTCCAGTTTTGGTGAGTCTGTGTGAATTGTATCCTCAGTTTCCTGTTTTTAAATAGCACCCAAGATATAGTCTTCTGCTTGCTGTAACCCATCTGCTTCAAGGTTGGATATGTTATATGTTCAGATATGGTTACCTTGGTTGTAACAAGGTTTGGTCCAGACAACTGTTGCTCACATGATATTTTCTCTTTTTCAGACCATTCTCTCATTCCTAGAGACGATTGTGTGTAAAAATCTCAGTAGATAAGCCATTTCTGAAAACAACCATTCCACGTTCAAGTCACTTAAATCCAATTTCTTCCTCATTTTGAGGCTCGGTTTAAACTTAAGCAAGTCATCTTGACCGTGTCTACATGACTAAATGGAGTGAGTTTCTGCCATGCGATTGACTGATTAGCTATTTGCATGCCAAGTGGCCAGCGAGTGTTTCTGCTGCAGCCGGTACTCTGTACCATTCTTATGCACTCCTTCTTTGCAATGTTCCTCACTGAAATTTTTCACCTACCTTCCATGATGTACAATCATCAAATACTGTCAGATAATATCAGAATTTTCATTTTCTGGAATATATATCTGGATTTACTTTATTGGTATGTGGAAATGAAATCCACTTGTCCAGTGGGTGTGTCGTGCATTGGAACTCTTGCCGTTGCTGATAGTTTATATTTTGTACCAATGTTCATTTCTCCTCAGTTGTCATCACTGATTCACACACAATCCGCATCAAGGCACTGTAATTAGAATTTCCTATAAAACCTTCAAATATTTGTCAACTTTTCTGTACTTATTAATGTTACGGCTACAAGTTTTTTCTTGCATTTAGAAGTCTTCTGAGCAAACTGTCACTCAGTATTACCAACACTACAGTTTGATGGCTCGCCATTAAAGCCTGTTACATGTTTCCTTTTCTCTCTCTCTCTCCCTCTTTCTCTCTCTATCTGCAAGTCAAAAAACATTCAAGGCAATTTTTATTTCAGGGATTTGCTTTGATCACACCAGGTTGGACATTTTCTTTGGTTTGTCCCTGAGTATGTCATGAAAGGCTCCGACAGTAAATCAGAAAAAGCGAGTGGAATGATTGCAGGCAGGTAAATTAGAGTGGGTGCAAAATGGCTTTTACAGCAGCAGCATTCACTTACTGTAATGTGAAGGTGTCCTCTGCAGGGATGGTTAATTCCACTCCAAGCAGTTTTTGACTTTTAGTGTGCTTTTGGTTTCTGTATTTGCAGAAAATGTGACATACAGTGTAATGGATGGTGCTGCTAAATATTCCATCAGAATCAGAGTTTATTTATTCGACTTTTCTAACAAATAACAGTTCAACTTACCTACCAGATCAAATCTGTCACGCCGCTCATCTTTAAATGTTTCTGAAAAGCTTCCTCTTGTCCTCCTTCCCCCTTGAACAATGAGCCTGTTGGCTCCAGCCACCCAAGAATTGATACTCCCCTGACAGGTGAACAATGCAAATATGGACATTAATTTCTGGATACTGTTGCTATGCGATTGGGTCGTTTCACACAGAGGTCAGAGAAACAATTAAGGGACTTTAATGAGAATGATTGGGGAGTGTGAAGTGGGAGGGCTGCTGTAATAATGGCCCACTGTGATGGAGTAAGGCTAGTGATGTAGAGCTCGTTTAAAAGATGGCCCACTTGGTTTGGTTTCATTTATTCTTCCATTATTATTTGCTACCGGTGGCAGTCCGAGAGTTCCATTTTCTGGCTTACACCAATGTAGAAGTTTAGTCCCAGTTTGCTTTGCTCTTCATATTTGCATTTTTTATACTGAACCAACAGATGCTTGATAAAAGAGCTGTACATGATTTAACTCTTTGATTGGACAGCTTTTTTCATATATAGCTTGTATGTTGGGATAGAAACGCTTGTTGGATAGACTGTATATGGAGGCATTTTTTTAGTAGCAGAAATGCCACAAAAAAACTTTTGAAATTTATTAAAGAAAAAAATCAAGCTCTTTAGTTCCACGCACAAGAATTCAATTCAATTCAGCTTTATTTTTACAGTTTCAATTCACAACAATGTCATCTCAGGGCGCTTCACAGACAATCAGTTTGAGCCAATCTGATTGTCATTCATTGATTCA
>JAOXYM010000017.1:5746275-5762419 GCA_028567055.1 Leptatherina wallacei | reverse complement strand
TCCTGCTGGTTCTCATCAGAACCCTGGCTGCAGCATCACAGATCAGTTGGAGACTTTTCAGGGTATATTTGGGACAGCCCATCAATAAGGAATTGCACTAGTTGACCAGTTTTTCTGCATCACTCTGAGACACGATGTCCCTAATTTTGGCAACATTACGTAGGTGGAAGAAGGTTGTTCTAGAAACCTGTTTTATAGGCGAGTTAAAGGACAAATCCGGCTCGAAAATAACAAGAAGAAGCAATAAAACTGTGGTTCATGTCCCTGTACTTGACAGTAATGAGCAAGATAGTTCCTTTTCTTAGAAGAACATGGTAAGCTTGAAATAAAATATTCAGTAACCATGTCCCCCTACTATTATACTAGCACCGCTCCCAAGGTTGTGAGCATAGGCGTTTCTAGCCCATTTTTAAGGGTGCTTCAGAACCCCTAAATTGAATCCCAACACCCCTAAAACTTTTTGAGATTTTTTATCTATTTATTTATTTTTACTGTATGTGCTTTTTTTTCTTTTAACAAACTAGAAAAGTGTAAAAACCATACAGTATTTGGTTTAAACATAATATTTTAACAACAAAAATGCAGCACAAATACAAACACACTGTTTGGTTATTTGCCTTTTGGTTGATAGTACAAAGAGAGGGAGTGGAGCAGAGAGAGGATCTTATTGATTGGTATTCTTAATAGTATTTTTCACATTTATGTAATTTTTTTCATGTAGTTGAATACAATCTATTTGTGGATGATTGTCAGTCCAAACAGGGGAAGGAGAGGAGACAGAGCAAAGTCAGGAAGAACCAGGTAAGTAAACAAACAGAGAATAGTGGCAACTGTTCGCTGACAAAGACAAACATCCATTCACAATATAATTTTACATAAATGTCATGGAAGTTATGCGTTCTCCCAGAAGCACACGTACACTTGACTTATATCAGTGGACTGTATTCTAAACAGGATATCTTCATTACATTTTCTTAATTATACGCTTTACTATTCACTTCATTTCACTCTACAAGGAGGAGAAGGCTGCGACTCGTAGCAGCCGGTGTTGGGCTGAGAAGTGCATAACCATTGCAGTAACTAGTACAGCTAAACAAGAAGAATCTACTCTTCTTTGTAGTGTTTTGGTTAAAAATCCATCAAATATTCTTTGCAGGTTTTTGTCAACCAACTTCACAGAACATTAGTCACGTTGTCCACTATTAAACCACCAAAACTTCAGAGGCGACTCTGGTGCAGAGAAGCCGCAGACGTAGCGTGTACATCAGACGCCTCATCAGCTTATGATTCTCTAAAGGAATATTACATTTCGTCAGAAAATTAACATCTAACATTTCTGTGCAAATTATGTCCACTTGTGCTTGAAAAATGTGAAATTCTTTTCAAATTCTAACTTAAAAAGACGTGGAGGTGAGGCACCTGTCCAGTGTGAGAAGATAACCCCCTAAAAAAGTATAAATGAACTGAACTTTCAACTGGTTAAGAATTGAAATGGTGAACTATGAACGGGGACTATTCATTTTAACCTGTTAGAACTGAACAACACTAGTTATCTGGTTGTCTGAGAAGTGTACTTTTAGAATATTTAGAGCAACTCCAGTTAGGAAAAACAATTTTTATTTATTTCACAAGTTAAACTGTTTACTATTCTCTTTGTTTTTTTGGGAAAAGCATGTCAATCATTGATAGAAAATTAGTCCATGATGAGGTTTAAAACTGCTGAGCGTACCTATAAGATGACTGTCTTCATTGCATCTCTTATATTCTCACTGTGAAGGTATAATGGGCTGAATAACTGTTACAACATTAGAGTTGTTTGTAAATAGATAATTCAGCAGTGCTGATTTAATGTTTCTGAGATTTGCATCTCCTGTTTGTTAAGATTTTATATAAGAAACATGTACAAAACTCAAACTGATGAGTCAAAACGGACTATTTATGATGTAAGAAACACCATTTACTGTCAAGAGTATGTATTTCATCCCAAGGAGGGGCATACATTATTTTCTATATATTGCATCCCTGCTTGTTCTTATACAGTATGTTTACATCACAATGACAAAAAAAAGACCCATCTTATCTTAATCTCCTAATGGCTTTTAATTTTGGCTGAACCACATATGGACAATGGTTAATTTAAAAAAGGAAAAAGATTGAATACATCTATTTTTGTTGCATCTTCAGTGAAAAAGTTTTTCCACTCAGGTTTTTTTGTTCCCATTGATGCTAAGCTTAGCTGAAGTGGATTACAGCATTTCCTGTTTGATGGGCTGGATTTTAATTGACCAAATTATATCTGTGTAATATATGTGCTCAAGAGCCAGATATTAGCAGGTGCTGCCTTTATTTTGTAATTTTCTTTACTAATGTGAAAAGAGCTTTAGTATGTTATTGTAAAGTTTAATAATTATATTGCATTTGTAAATGTTAAGTTCCTTTCATTGTGTTCACAAAAGCAATGAATCACAACATACAGAGAACATATCATTTAAAAAGTCAGTCATGTCCACACTGATGATGACTTGATCATGTCTAGCAAATCTCAACCCCCAGAGTGCCACAAGAGAAGCCATAAGAGGAGGTTCCCTGAAGAAATATCTCAATATCAGTCTAGCTGAAAGATGCTGCTAATATTTCACAAAATAAGTGAGAATTTGAACTGTTCATGGCAACATAAGGGGACCCCGGATATATAGTATGTATCCAATTTCAAAATAATCAATTCTGGTCAGACATCTGACTCAAAATCAAACAGGGATGTAAAAAGAGAAGCCAATGCATCACGTAATTCATTAGATCGTTGGGATTCATCCCCTCAGGATCACAAATGGTAAAGCAGTCAGTTGATGCTATTAAACAGGCTGAAAATGCATTATTGGGCCAGTTGGTGCTGAAGATATAAATCTGCAGAAGCAAAGCTAGATGCTTTCTTAATTGTAAAATGTTCTTTGACATAATTAATGATGGCAAATGATAAAATGGAGAAAAAGAGAGGAGAAAAAAGTGCTGATTTTCACATTTGGTTGATAGAATATTTCTCCCTGCTGAATGAACCAAATATATATTTTGTCTTTTGTCTTATCACGCTGTAATTCATCACTTTCAGTTAGTCAGGACAATTTTCTTGGACTAATATCAGTTTTTCTGGTTCATAACGGACAATTTCACAGAATCAAAATAAACACTTTTTTTCACTGCAGTTTTTATGCTAACAGGACAGGATTATTTTCTGTTTCTTTGTGCAGCTTTACAAGGCCAGCTTGAGGCTACAATATTTAATGTCAACATATGCTGAATGGATGGCAAACAGATAAAACAAAGGAAAGTGACTGTAATTATTCTTTATCATATATTTATCGCAGAGGATCGTGTTCAACTGTTTAGCCTTAATTCACACCCTCACTCTCTCACCCACCCCACAGAGTTGGAAAGTCCCGGGACCCCTCTGAGCTCCGAGAAAGCGCACAGTACGATAGGAACTTAGTTCAAGAATCTATTACAAATAGTAGTCAAGAATCAGCCTGGCTAGCAGAAACTGTTGCTTGGTCGAAGGTCTGATCAGACTGATTGGACCTGCCTCTGTTGGCCGTATTTAACTTGACCGGACCCCTGCTGTCACAGCCTGCCCATCCACACAACCACACACACATTTTCCTACTGAATCTTAGACCCACCCTCCAATTCTGGATATTTCTAAAGGTGTCCTGGACTCACGCCTCCATTTATGGCTACCTTTACGGGTCCTGGGCTCACATTGGACCCACACCTCCATCTATGGCGAACTCCAAGGTTCTTAGACCCAGAAATCTTCCACAAAAGCAAAGCAGTGGCACATAAAGATATGGAGGGAGACGGGAGGGTTTTGTCACCCTTCCCTCAGACTGTATTCTCTGGCTCTGCTTCATCAGCAGGATGATCGTCTAATCAGCCTTCACAGTGGGACAACTTCATCAGATAGCATCAATGATAAATCATATTGACAGCTATTGCCTGGCAGAAGGGGGGTAATGATGGGAGAGGGAGTGTGGGGCTGTTGAAAAATAGGCTGGAATTACGGGGAATTATGAACCAAAGAAGAATGATGGACAGATGTGGCGGAGGGGAAATCTCTAAAAGGAGAAAAGCGCATTTGAGCTAATTGCACGAATAATATCCGTTCACTTAATGTCTTTAAATTCTTTCATCTCTTTTTTTCCCCTGTCACCACCCCCACCTAACCAGTGTCCCTCATCCTCCACTTCTCCATCCTCTCATCCACCCACACAGTGCCTGCTACCGGTGCTAAATGGCTGAAATAAAGGATGGGAAGTATTTATAGATACTATTGAGCCTGTGTTTTGCATCGCTAAATAATGGCATTCAATAGCAGGCTATTATCCTCTGAATCCTGCCACCTGCAATCTATTTTTTCTGGGATTACAGAATTAAAAGGAGATGTGAGTTGAGTCTGTGAACTGGGGAGATGGAAGGAAAAGGAGAAGACAAGCAAGGGAAACAACTTCAGAGATATGTGGTGAGGGGTGGGGGTTTACTGGGGTTTGGGCTGAACCAGAACAAATCAGCTCACTTGGTAGACAGATCCTGCTCCATTATTGATGAAACCGAATGGCAGAAGGTTTTAGGAGGACCTGGTGTTGAGCTGTGTCTTCTTGTCATGTAACATTAATTGACACAGCTCTGGTTGTAGCATTGGCACCGGTCCATGTAGGACTCCTGTTTCAGTTTACCCCATTATTTATTTACAGCAACATTCCACTGAGCAGCCAGTTCAGGCTGATGTTGAAGTCTATCAGCTGCCTTGACTTAAAAATGAAGGGTACTATAGAATTCCTGGAAAATAAGGAGACAAGTCATATTGCTTCGGCATGTATGGACACATTTTCAACACCAAACTCTTGTTACTGAGTTAAAAAGCAGTGAAATCTCATCCCCCGGGCAGTTTTTGACCCGGGATGCATAATGAAAGTCATCGTACATCAACATGACTCAGAAGCAAAAAGGTTTGGGGTAGAAGCATTTCATGATTGAGATATATCAATAAGTCAAAAAGAATTTACAGATGAAGAAAAGTTCATCTAAAGGAAGTTTATTACAGTCCTCTGGCTGCAAACTGCAGTTTCCCGCAAGATCGGACAAGATGCTATTGTTGTTTATTTAAGCTCACCGGCAAACACTAAAGCAAAGAGGATTAATTGCAGTGCAAGATTCCAAATGTTTTAGATTAAGCAGATCAGTCTTTAAGTGTGCTGTCATTTTTCCTTTTTTTTAAAACCTCATTTCAACATACCAAGCCTGTGGATGGAGAGCAGCAATCTTCAGCAAAATTTGAGACTTGCATCCAAAACCAGATGATTACTTCCAAGCAAAAATGTCTTCTTTTGTTTTACCCTCCTGATGTTTTTAATTCATATGCTTTGGTTTGACTGTGGAGAAAGTTTCAGCAAGTGCTGACTGTTTATTTTTGGCAGTTGCATGTCTTGTTAACCTTCTACATCTGACAAAACAGTGCTGAGCTGCCTCCTTGAGTTTCCCTGTGGGAAGAATCTGTAACTGTCTCCTCTTCGGATAAAAGTCCCATATGAAGCTTATTTGTGTATTAAAAAACACAAACTAACCAAATGTGTTATTGAAACAGAGCATTTAAGTTTGTACCACATGTTTGATGCAGTCAAGGAAGTTCTTTTTAATTCTTCACTTTAGTTGTACTCAGATTCTGCAAAGCTTCTGTAATGGAACATACAGTGTCTAGCATCGCTGACTAATTTAGCTCCAGCTGATAATCACAAGCACATGAAGGAAAGGGCTGGAGCATGTTTTTTTTAAAATATATTTCAAATAAAGATGTCTATTTAACCACTCGTCATCCGTTGATGTCACAAAAACGATGATTCATGCTCTATCAGTGGGGAAAAAATGCTGTTGCATGAGCTATTCTGAGTCCTGCTTGTTGATTGGAGCCCTCCTGCACAAAGACAAGGGGGCAAAACAAAGATAAGACGCTGCAGTTCAACCAGAGTTCTGTTTTCGTGATGATTCAGGCTCACAAGACAAGGCTCGTCACCTTGTGGCCACAATGACACATTACCGGAACCAGGGGGCGTGATTAGCAGCAATACATCGCTAATCAGCCTGCGTGGGCTTTGACATTAGTCACAAGATCATTTCTGTTCATTCCTTTGAAATGCAGTTTGCTTTAAGCAATCACACTGTTAGAATGTTGTTCATGCAGAATACAGTTAAGAGCAAAAAAAAAAATCCACCACAAGAGATACTCTGCTATGAGAACATTTCCCTGTGGGACTCCAGAAGTTTGAATTTCAGCCTAAAACTTAAGGCTTTTTTCCCCCTTTTTGTACAGTTTAACAGTGAGTAAAAAAGGAAAGGAGTTCCTTTCAAAATATATTTATGCAACAAAGTCTGAAACATGCTAGCTTATTGGAGTGATGACTTGTTCACAGTCAAATACATTTTTATTTATAAAGCAGTCCTACGGAAAGACCAAGTAATGCAAGTTTTAAGGCTGCAAAGCACTCTGCAATTTAGAATAGTTATTTCTCACAACCGCTTGTAGTTGCTCTGACGGCAAATCAAAGCCCCTGTTTGATTGCAACTCTGTTCAAGTGTGCAAATGTGACATTTGTGGCGAATAATCAGAAGAAAAAGCCTGTGTTGTACCCATTACATTCAACATCATTTTTCATGATGAGCCCACAAACAACTTGATGTTCGGAGGGAAAAAAGGTGTCATCTGTGGATTCAATCCAACAGTTCTGGACGTAACATCAGTGTTTTTGGGGGGAGGGGCGCTAAATGGGAAATATGATGACCTCTAAAAACAAATGTTTGATTTTAACCACCTCTCTAAATCCGCTATGGACCACCTCCAGAGGTGTAAACAGGGTTCGGCACTTATTACCAATGCATTATTCTGTTATGAAAATAATACTTCATAACTTTAACTTTAAAACTACTGTTGATGGCACATTGACATTACATTTCTGGGGCCGTCGTGGCTCGGCAGCACCTTAAGGATGAGAAACCGCACTCCCCAACTTTTTTTCTGTCCAAGAGCCTCCCTTTACAGCAGCATTTCATTTTCACGACGTCACATGCCAGCAACTGGATATTGACACACCGGCAGTGTCACGGTGGGTGGATATCGAGGACAAACGACTTTGTTCAGTTATCAAATTGAACAAAGTTTGATGCGTGACAGAGAAACACGAGGATCTGGCTGAGAACAAAGGAAACTAACAAACTAAAAAATACAAAATAAAACAGGAAAGACCGAACTCAAAACAACAAGACTAGAACTAAGACAAACAGAACTAGAATACCCTAAGATCATGACAGGCAGTTTTTAACGGTGTTCCAGACTGATTCAGCAAAGAGACACAAGGATATTATTAGAGGAAATGAAGGAAAAGGAAGACAGAAAGGGACAGAGCAAGAGAAGAGACAAGAGTCAACATTGGATGACTTTTACTGGCTGGAGAGAGCTCAGAGAAGAGACAGGATGGAAAACAGATGCAGAATTAGCCTCAGTGAGGAAAATCTGTTCAGTAGTGGGGCTTTCAGACCTAATCCTGAATAAGAAACAACAATATTCACTGCCTTTAACTGATATCATAACCTAAAGAAAGGTCATATTTGGTGAAAGAAATAATCATATTAAGTTACTGGATGGAGCTGGAAGTATTCAGATCCCATCTCCGTCATTTAAACATTTAATCACATTATTGAAAGTTTTCAATTAATCTTGAGACATACATCTAATAACATGCATGCTCTGGGCTCCAGAGTTAGCAGATCTGGTTATTTTGAGCAAATTTGTTTTTGTTTGTTTTTTCCTTGTTTGTATAGATCAGATTTCTTGTTTCTGTTGCAAGTTCTTACAAAACTGACTCCAGCAGAGTTCAGCACAGACAAGGAAGGCTGCTGTGAAAAAAGCATGCATATTTACTGTAGGGTATCCCGAGTTGTCTAATATTCTGTTTTCTGTGGATTAAAACTTCCGACAAGTACAGGTGGAAAAGTAGGAGGGATAATGTGGGCATATGTTATTAATCGGACTATCATTCCCAAGATATAAACAGTAACATTAAAAGAACATTAACAGAATATTCGTAGCATATTCTATATGCAGCTCATGTAAGCACCGCGATTGGAATTTTGCCCTATTTAGATCAATATTTGGACTGTTGCCGGGCATGTCTTCAAAGCTCTAATCCCCTGACTGTGTAGATAGGCCATGAAAGAAGAATGCATGCAAACCATAACACAAATCTCACAAAACTAGATGCTCTCAAATGGTTAAAAGATGACAACTAAGTCTCTTAGATGGTTAAAATGTTTACAAACTCCAAGTTCCCCAAATTCTAGCTTCAGGTCATTTTGGATTTTTTGGTACAATGAAACTAAAAAGAAGCAATTTAATTGACCCTGCATGAAAATCTACAGAAATCTGTAATTCTTGATGCCTTTTGGAAATTTTACTCCCTCAAATTTCACAGTCACATAAATTTTTTATTGTCACCAAGCGGCAGAAGTGATTAAAGAAACTTGCAGAGTTCCCAACAGAATAATTTTCCAATGAAGAAAACTGCTTAGTGAGATAGAAGAAGTAGGATGGTATTAATAGATTTAGAGTGTTATTTGTAGACTTAATTATCCGTTGCATGATATTAAGATAAAAGATCACAGCTGTTTATTTTAGAGGCTTAGGGTCTCTTGATGTTTACACTGCTTGGAACATCAATGGTAATAACAGAAAATACCTGCTTCTAGTACAACTGCAGCTATCAAACTCTGATCCTCTGTAAGCCCTGCGCCTTGATTACTACTGGCACACAGTTCTGGGCATCTATTACTCCTTAATGACACATAGACCACCACAGCGAGTTACCAAAATACAAGTTGAGTGCCATCAAAACGGGGGAAAAAAAGTGCATCTGACAAAATACAGTGTCGCAAAAAATAGCTCTGTTGCAGAATCAAACTTCACAGTTATTTGGTTTTATGACAGACACCGTGCACACTCCCTTCAGATTAAATTATTTTTGTCTTCATTCTCAGAACTCAAGTTTCCAGTGATAAAACGTGAATTTGTCCAACATTTGTAGGCTGTATGTGAGCGTTCTGCATAGTGATTAACTCTGGGAGGTATTACTTTAGCTTTGATTACAATTTCTAAAAGATAAGTATTTTATCGTTTCAAAAAGGGAGAAGCGAGTAGAGAAGTGAGAGAAGTCTGAGAGAAGTGAGAAGGTCAAGGCAGACAGAAAATTATCATACGTCTGATAAAATACATTTCTCGTAAACATCCAATTTACAAAAGAAGTCTGAACCTTTGTTATGACACATGCAACTGACTTCTTACGTACCCTACACCTATCTGTGCTTCTTCTCATATCTTCCTCTTAACTGCATTCCGTGCATATGATTAGAAAATGTTCACACCAGACAATATAAAAAGTCACAATTAGTAAGTCAGTGTGAAAAGCAAGTCATGAAGTCAGCATATCTCTGAGAAAGGCTATGTAGAGTTTTTTTTTTGTGTAGGTAGGCCAATGCTGCACAATAGTCTCAGGGAGGATACATTAAATAACCTTTGAGCTTTGGATAGGATAAAGTTAGCACAGCAGAACAATACATATTATTTAAAAATAAATGACAGAGACCAGAGTTATATGTTAGAACTGAAGGAAAGCTTTCATAGCGCTGACTTACGTGAGTTGATGAGGTATTGATATGTGGATATGTGGAAACATTCATTTCTATGGTAGTTCTAGTCTTGTCAACTAGCCCCCATCCCCCTCCCGGTGGCTGCACTCTGCATGCTGTGTTCATGTGCAGAGCCCATGTCTGACAGCAGAGCAGCCTACTGCTATAGAACTTCTGGAGGCGCGATGTAAATTCAGATTTTGTCCTCGTGAAACTATTTAATTTTCGGCACTTTAAAGATAAGACTCCCGTGGCAACCAGCAGAATGTCGCTTGGTATCGGGTGGGGTATGGGGACACTTTTATGAATGCTGAGAAAAAAAAGAAAGGGAAAGAATGGATTGGAATGCTGGATCGGCCTCATTCATCCGATATCCGATCCAGCTAATTAGGCAATATCGGAGCCGATGTCCGATCAGGGTATTGGATCGGTGCATCTCTAATTTCAAAGAGTGGACTTAAACACGTAACAAAAAACATTGTATGTATCTCTATCTAAAGATGCCCTACCTAAGTTTTGCCATTTTCTTAGTGACGCGCCTCCTATTGACGGCTTATTTGGCATCAATCTTGTATCTTACCTGTACTGTGAGCTCTCTCCAGACAGTAAAAAAACCGTCTCATCTTGACTCTTATCTTATATCTTGCTTTGTCTCTCTTTTGTTTCCTCCCTTCCTCCAAAAAATTTAGCATTTTTTTTTGCTGAATGCCACGGTGCACATTCAGAACGGCCGGTTTGTTAACATCCGCTTGCTAGCGTGTGACGTATGAAATGAAATGAAATGAAATGAAATGAAATGAAAAATACTTTATTTATCCCTCTTACAGGGAAATTATTGTTGTAGCAGTTTTTTTTCTTTAAATAATACATAATTGTATGCACAAAGCAAAACTCAACTGCAACATCCTGCAAGCATCCCAGATGAAAAAGTTGTACAGTGTGGTTTCTCAGCCATGGGATGCTGCTGGGCAGCGACGGTTCTAGAAATGCACACAATAGATGTCACTTTAAGGTAAAAAAGTTAAGGAAAGGGTCTTAAAGAGCAAGTGGAATAGTTTTATATTGTGTGTTTTGAAACACTTATATTACTTGTATAGTTTGATCAATGATTTATCACTATTTTTTTCTTTTTTTTTTGTTGGTGGTGGGGATTCTGACACATTCATGCTGTAAAAATGGTCCCTGAGGGTGCTCAGAAGGCTTCACAGATTAAGCAACAAGCTGGTTAACCCATAACAAAGGCCCTAGATATCTTCTACTGTTAACTGAGGTTTCTATTTTGGTGTTTTTTTTTGTTTTTTTTTAAGTTAATCTTTTCCTTTTTTAACAACCCCAAAACCAATCGACATTGTGCAGTTTTGACCATGAAAACACAGTAAAGAATCCCCAAACACCAGGGGATGTTTACTCCTAAACCCATGTGTGCTTAGTCTTCCCTCTGACCATCCCTTAATGAATGACATCCAGAATTCTTTTGTTCGGACAAAAGGACATTGCAGAGGACAATCATTGGTCCTTTACCCCATTGAAGCCATTTTTTACATGTTAAACTGGCTAAAAAATAAGTCAACTGAGTCCGATAATGATGATGTGTTGCCCACACCAAAAATAACCGACAAGACAGTCACTGATGCTTCAGATGTGCCTGATGGCTAACTGTGAGCTTATTGTAAAAGCCTCTAAAAGTTAATTAACAGCTCATTGGGAGATTGCTGAAAGGCACAAGAACTATCAGATATGATCAAACAAAGATTGGACTATTTCATCAAAATTCTCACCAGCATGTGAAGCAAACCAGACACTGAACACTACTCCTCGAGTTAAAGATGGTGATTGCAGCAGCCTGACAGTGGTCTATTCTTCTACAACAGGGACTGGGAGACTGGCCAGCAAAGAGAAAAAGATGGATTAAAATAATATAGATGTAATTAACCTGGGTGAAAAGCTTCTCCAAAATTATCTGGATCTCGGGTCAAAAGATTATTAACATGTCAGCGATTCCCAAGCATACTGCCAAGAAAACCTAAGAGTCAAATCAAGTAATTGTATGAAAGTCCCGGAATGACCGAGTCATGGTCCTGTGCAAACCAACTCTGTAAAGACTCGAACATGGATGTGCACTCTTAACATCCAAATAGTTTGAGATTGAACATCTTTGCTAAAATATGGGAAACATTTAAAGAAAGGAAGACGTTTTTAAAACAGCAACTAAGTGTAGACAGCCATTGTTTCATAGAGACTAATAAGATCCTGGGTCATATTGGTGTGAAAATGTAATGTGAAAATTCACAGATGAGGCTCATCTTTAGCCGATGTGCTCTATTTAATTGAGCAGAATGAGAAGAGGACGGCTGACATTGCAGCATCAGATCACACTGTCTGGAGCAGGAAGCAAATTGGTCATGCAAAACTAACCCTCTTCAACAAACCAATTAATTATTTATGGGCTTCACTGGAGCAGAGAAAGTGAATTTATTGTTCTCATTAGAAGACCATTCTGTTAGGGTCTATGTGAGCAGGAGTCAGGCTACTGTTACAGGCTCTGCAGATCTGAGAGAAACTTGCACAGCAGTTTCAGCAGCTTCCAAGAAACATCAATGAACTTCTATTAGATAGATGGAGGGCATAGCCTACAAACTGAAAAAACCTTTGAGAAGTTTCATGAAAACCGAAAGCGTAGAAATATGGATTATGTTTTAAAGGTTTTAGCTGCTTTAAAAAAATGCGATATGATCTAAATCAAATTTATTAAAATGTTTACACAGTTGAGTTTAATTTCTTAAAAACAAAAGGGGGAACTTAAAAAATTACCTGTAATTCACACAGATCTGATCACATCAAACCTCATTGATTACAACATACTAAGATTTATTGAGTTAATTTAAGTTCTACAAACTCAAATAATTCCAGTTAACTCAACTTTCTAAAGCCACAAATTTGCATGTATTTATTTTTTCCCAGTAAAACTAACTTGATAGACTTGTACTGTGGAAGGGTAGAGTAAAGTAATCGGGATTCTTTAGCCCTTCAAATAGGATTTTTTTAGGGAAACCCTCCAAACAGCCACATGGGGTTTGTGACAGGATCAACACATAATTCAAATAAAGCGACCGCGTCATATTAAATGATGCAACTTGCACTGGTTATTTCAACGTAAATAGGAATCATTGATGTTATACACAGAAATGAGTTTGCAACCAACTAAAATAAATTTGTTGTGGTTTAATAATAAAGTTTTCACAAATTGCTGCAGACAGCCGTGAGTGGATTTCTATGGCAGAATTCACATTAATGTGAAACCTTAACGCTCAACAGCAGGCCTGCTGATTGGATTTGTTGCAATGATGGACTCTTTGCACAACTCCACTACTTCCTGAACTTAATACAGCTCTTTCGTTTCTTCTTTCATTAGTGGACAAATTGATTAATCCAGATGTGCCTGACCTCAGTAACCACTATGATGATATGACACACCTGGATTAATCAGATGGTCCAGTGATGAAAGTCAGGTAACAAAAGTGCTGTATTAAGTTCAGGAAGTATTGGAGTTGTGCAAAAAGCTAATTGATCATGTGTTCAGACACACAAAAAAGGTGGTTTGGTTGGTTGATGCATCAACTGTAGCTGCAAAGATTTTAGCTGTCCTTAATGTTACACAAGTCCAGGGCTCTCAACTCTCCCGCATTGGGCATGAGACACACACATTTCGGCTTGTTCACACTCGCGCTGCACGTAGCATTTCTCACGCTGAGAAATCATAGGACAATGCCGAACCGGAATAATACTACAAGTCCCACAATGCACTGCACGGCGGGCCTGAAGCGAGTATCCTCAGCTCTTCAGCTAGAAGCAGAAAGCACAGCGCTGGATGCGCATAGTGGGATCACGCCCATGGACTTGAATTGCAGGGAAGCGAAGCCGCAGCCTGCGTTCGGTGGGACCGAGGGATTTTTACAGTCATTAGGCTACAGGAAAAAATTATGCTGGTGAGCTGAATCATACACCAGTAATCAATGTGTGATAAAGCCTTGGAAATGGAAGATGAAATGACCACCAGATATTTCATCCACTACCCCCTGAAACGTAGCTTCAAATCACGCATAATTAAGGTAATCCTGGGGATTGGGTCCAATCTTCGGTGTCCAGAGTTAGCCTTCAGTACAAACTTTAAGCAGATGTTAGCATTTACAGTGATGGGATCAAGGATTTTCAGCGTGTGTTTTGAAGTTCACTAGTTCGAGCCTCTGCTGGGGAGGGGTTGGAACAGTGGCCTTTCTGTGTGGAGATGGCATGTTCTCATCTATGCGTGGCTTCTCTCTGGGTATTTTGGCATTCTCCCACTCTCCAAAAACATACATCGTAGGTCATTGGGTCACTAAATTCTCCCTAAAAGTGAGTGTGAGCCTGAATTGTTGTTTGTCTCTATGTGTTGGCCCTGCAATGGACTAGTGACCTGTCCAGGGTGTACCCTGCCTCACGACTGCTAGTTACTGGGATGGGCTCCAGTTCCCCCGCGACCCTGATTTGGAATAAGCGGTATAGAAAATTAACTAATTAATAAAAAAAACAACCTAGCTTTTAATACACGGGGAGAGTCAGAAATGGGCAGATGTGGATCAGATATTACAGTAAATATGTTAACGTGAATAAATGAGCAGCTATTTCTGCCTTTAGAAAGAAAAGAGCAAAAGTCACTGATATTTAATAGTGATTACAACCTGCTGGTTTTTGCATTTTCCTCTTCAAAATGATCCAGCGTGGCCCTTTTTTAAAAATGCTAATGTTGTGAACATTTTAGCACACTCCTGCATTTACATTACCTATGTATTAGCTGACATTTGAATGAGAGGGCATTGCATAAACAAATTTCTACAGAACCATGACACTGAAGTCATGCAGACTTATGTAATACTTATTACACTAACCAACCATTAAGGGAGAATTTAACCAATCTGAAAAAGTTTTCTAAAAAAGGTGAGAAAATTTAAGTGCAGACGCTTGAAAACATTGATGGTTGTTTTATAAGATTGAACATTGTTAGAAATGTGTTAATAAAGACCAACTTCCTCTATATGATATCCAAAGCAGTTGTGGCATAGACGAGCTTTCTGCATCAAACTGTCAGAAATTGTCATTGCTCCGTTGTTGCTCCTCTAATCAATGACAATACATGCGAAATGAAATGTGAATTTTGTCATGCGGTGTCTTTGGCAACATTATAAGGACACGGAAAACCCACTAAGCTTTCATTACACCTCAGTGAGACTTTTTGATGTGTCTGCTCATCGCCTTTGGGCAGCCTAATCAACTAAATAACTGATTTGCAAATGTTTACTCCTCCACAGGAGCAAAGCGCCATAACATCGGGGACGTGGAGTGAGGATCTCATTGTTTCTGATTAGGAAATCATTATTTTCTACCTGTCTGCCTCTCTGCCCAGCGCATTGGCTGATTAGCAAGCAGGAGAAGGATAGGTAATGACGATAACATTAAACTCAATAGCTCTTTTATCGGCAGCACTGCTTTATGATGCTTCCACTAATTGCCGGTGTGATTAGTGAGGTGTCTGTGCCGTCTTTGCTTGCTCAGGCTGTCCTGTGAGCCCAACTCTTGCAGACCGGAGCTTGGGGGAAAGAGTGGGTGTGCAGCAGATTGTTGCTGAGGGAAGACACAGGGGCATAATCGACTTCCCGCTTTTTCTGCCCCTGTCAGCCCTTTCCTGTGCACAGCAATAAAGGCCAAATTAACTTAGAGGCAATCAAAGGATTTTTTTTCTCTATCTCTTGGTAGTAAAGTAATCTATTTGTAACAGTCAGGGAGAAGGAAACAGCACAAATAAAAGAAAAGATTGTACTGATGACATAAATTGATTTGATAATCCAAAGTTCCTGTGAAAAAAAAAAACCCATCAGATTATGATCTGCCTTCAAATGTGCATTCTGTCTTGACCTAAAAGTCAGTGTGCTCAAACTTGAGTGCTGTTTCTTACATCAGTAGATCCATGACAATACAAGGTAAAACATTCAGCTTCTAAAAGGTTTGCTATTCAGTCTGACCTCCGTACTTGCTTCTCAATCTTTGCTTGGTCATTGTTGCTGTTGCTGAGAAAAGTCAGCTCTGAAAATGAGATGAAGGCACTCGGTGAAATTTGTGTGCAGATACATTTTCCTGCTAGAAAGCTTACATAAGTGAATTTGCATGGATTTAGAGTTGTGTTTGCATACTTAGCTGTGTGACCTTTCGCTCAGTTCCCTTTGCAGACTTCTTTTTCATTTAGTCTCGCTGGGTTTCTATAGATATCTCCCTAAGACTCTGCAGTCTGACTGTAAAATTGTTGTATGTAAGCTATTTAAATGATAAACCCCTACAGTTAAACTTGTCAAACCGGCTGTCTGAAGTGAAATATCCTCAGTAAATAGAA
>JAOXYM010000017.1:5733084-5746175 GCA_028567055.1 Leptatherina wallacei | reverse complement strand
ATCAAAATTGGCTGGATTTGACAAATAAAACCTGCAGCAGCCAACATATTAAGCCTGTACTACCTGATTTTAAGCTCGTTTCAAACCATGCAATATTCTGCAATATAATGAGAAAGTTTACGAACTGATAGATTCAGCTAGCATGAGCTGACCATTTAGTGAATCTGAGTCTAACATTTACTCTCCTTGATGATTTTTTACCCTTTTCTTCTGTGCAGATTCTTTTATTTGGCTGCTAAAGTCAAACTTGTGACTTACTTTTTCTGTTGGGAGCAGTTAACCCTGTCCTGTTTGTTACTGGACAGTCCCAATTTTTATAAGAAGCTGCTTATAAGAGAGGTGACAGAGTTATTAAACCTGGCAAAGTAGCATGTCGTTGCAAATAATTGACGATGCTGACAAGATGTTTGGCTGACTTTAATCGAACCCTAGTGTGCTTCCACAGAAAATACGGTTGGTTTGGAGTAGTGTGATCGCTCATTCGTACTCTGGTGTGGACCAAAGAAGCCAACTCCAGTCCGCTTGAAAACCAAGGGTCTTGGCTCACTTAAGAGTGAACATTGGGGCAATTCACTAACCAGACCATCCAGTGAACCAAAGACAGGAACTGACATAGAACACATTGTAGTGTGACATGTTGGATAACTCGCTGCCTCTCCTGTATGGGCTTCATTTGAAGCCAGAAAGATTTAAATGAATGTTTGTGAATGTGTAGAAATGGATTTGTATGGTTGTAAGAAAAAAAATTGTGTTTGACAAGAAAAATAAAAGAGCTTTTGCAAACATCTTTTCATGGATGCAAAGCGAAAAAAACTGTGTGCAAGACTGAAGCTGCTGATTCAGATTTTTGGCCTTGTTTTTACACTTCTATATGATTGGATGTTGACAAATCAAACTTTCCAGAGAACAAATGACTGCAGGTTCTTAAAGGGGAGTAAATGGATTTTAACAATGGGTGATGGTGAGACCAGAGAGGTTTATAAAATGCCACTGCGACTACAAACGGATATTACTCAGTCTAAATATGGAGCAGCAGGTGCTACGGACTCTCTCTCTCTGCAGCTTTGTAATTGGCGGTCACTCATCTTGCTCTCATCTGACCGGTCTCCATGCACGTTTTCCTCCAAAAAACAAGCGCTGTTTGGCCCCCCAGGTAGACAGGTGGTGGAATGTACCGGTGCCCAGGAGATGATTCCATTCTTCGACAGCCACCTGCACCCCTCTGACTTCTTGGTCAGTGGTCATTTC
This sequence comes from Leptatherina wallacei, assembly GCA_028567055.1. NCBI lineage: Eukaryota > Metazoa > Chordata > Actinopteri > Atheriniformes > Atherinidae > Leptatherina > Leptatherina wallacei. The sequence goes on along the minus strand of JAOXYM010000017.1, from coordinate 5,744,927 downwards.
AGGAATACTGCCCCTAGCAATCAGTTGTTGTAACTGCATGATTTTGGTTGTCCAGGTGGTTCGGGCCGCTCAAGTAAAGTCCAGTGTGAAAACAAACCAAACCAAAGGAGTGAAATTCTCCTAAATTCCCCACCCATGGTGTGAATGGGCCTTAAGATGCAGGGGGAGCATATTTTATAATCATCAACCTGACTGTCTGATCAGTTCAAATATTTAAGATGAGCTTTTCGGCTCTGATGGGAACAAAAAAAAGACAATTTATGGTTCAGGATCAGCGAAAGCCTGAGATAACGATTCATGTCCGTGAGGTAACGATAAAGAAAACCTTTTGGAGTTAGCCAACAGAAAGTTATCAGCACAGTCCACACCTGGGAATGTCTGAAAGCAACTAATATTTCAGAAAATACTCTGTGATCCTGCTTTGGAATAAGCAGGTGAAGAAATTGGATGGATGGATTGATTCCAGTAAGTAAAAGCATGTGAAACTGGTTCCTGGCCAGGGTGTACCTTGCCTCTTGCCTGTAGCTACTGAAATACACTCCTTGTAGTGGTAATAACTCATTACTACAAGGCACTAATCAAGACAAGATGATAACATATCAGGATGACAGTCACATATATTACTAAGTTTACTATGAAATGATAATTAAGAATTTGAAAATCCTCCATCCTTAATATCTAAAGTAGTTTCAGTCCAACTTCCTGTTTCTTTTCTTTTTTTTGTGGTGAAACTCATTGGGTCTAATTTTGAGCTTCCTCCATGTTTATATCCTCAAAGTGCTTCCTGGCAGGGTTGGGTTGAACAGTGAACCAGGTTTTCCCTCCATCTCTGTCTCCCTCCGTCTCTTTGATGTGTCGGTTGGGTCGGGCAGGCAGCCATGTCCATCAGCTCCATCCATCAAGCTGTGAGCCGGGTGGCAGAGGGAGGATGATGGGCAGCAGGGAAGGGGCAGATGTTTTGCAGGGACTGCTATGTGTTCACTTCCATGAGGGATGTCAGTACGTGGCGGACCGAGAAACATGTCGCTGTTTAGCGCCTTATTAAGTCAAGGACACAGGCTCCCAATAACACACACTGATGCCATTTTGGCTGGTGGTTTTGACAGCTTGCCAGTTGCTGACAACACGAGTGTCTCAGACAGATAGCCTCTCTTTCTAATTAACGGCCTCTCTGTTCCTCAACTCTAAGCTCCTTCTGATACACCATAAAGCCCCAGAATCAAAGCTGCTTTTGCCATATCAGGCATAGTCTTCTTGTGTCTGCCTAAAGGGAAGAACTCAAAGGTATATAAGGTTTGTGGATTTATGTCCCACAGAGCCCGTGCTGTGTTGTGGCAAGCAAATAAAGCAGCATGTACCTGAGGGCATGTTAAGAATTGTAGGAATTGTGGAAAATGGTGTGTGCGTCGAACAGAGGGCTTTAGCTCTGATCCAGGACAATAACTAAATTGGTAATGTTGAGAATCCCATCTGCACATTGTGTTTTCTCCTTTAACTGTACCTCTTCAGTTGTCTCCTGTTTCCTCTGAACAATAAGCCTTTCTATAAAAATCTATATGTACTTTGATTCACTTTGGCCTTGTCCGGCATTCTTTATTTCCTGTGTTGTTTCATTCTGTCTCCAATTATTATCCCTTTTATGTTTAATACAGTTCAGCTTGCAACGTCATAAACTGCAGCTTTGTGTCTGCATTTAATGTGTTTAGAGTGGCTGAAGCAATAAATGGGCTCAGGGTTATGAGAGCAGTGAAAAATACAGGCAGTGGTAGACCACTTAAAGGACCTCAGGATGGTTCCAGTCAAATTCAATCATTCTATCAACAATACACCCTTTGTATTAAGGAGAGCTACATCTCCCCCATTTGACAGTAGAAAAGGAAAGGTTTTGTGTGCAAGAGAAAATGAGTGCAATGATGATCTGAGATACTCGTTTGTTCATGAAGAATTTTTATGGATTACAACCAGGTTTTTCTTTGTTTTTGTGGCTGTTGCTTTTTTCCATCCCCAGTGAAATGCAACATTGCGTACATGGACATAAGCAGAGAGATGATAAACAGATTTTTACCTCTGAGCTGGAGTGAGTCAAACGGCTTGCATCAGTTTTCTTTTTATGAAAACATCAGATATGGATCTGATTTAGGACGACACAGAAAGGACTGGGTCTGAACTGGAAAAAATCTGATTTGTGCTGTTCAGACAAGACAAAATCAGATCTACATGGAAAAAATAATATATTTATCTGCAGTGTGAATGTAGTTTAAGAGCCTTCCCAGGATATCTAATATTGATTCATTATATCACGTAAATCCTGCAGTGAAACTAAAACTATGAGAATAGAAACTACACCTGCAACGTTTAGCAATATGAAAATGATATTAGACTATTTACAAGCAGCCAACTGGGCGACAGTGGCTCAGGCGGTAGAGCAGGACGTCCAATGATTGGAAGGGTTGGCGGTTCAAATCCTGCTCCCAACTGTCAATCAACTGTTGTTGTGTCCTTAGGCAAGACATTTGACCCTCCTTGCCTCCGGTGTTGGCATTACTGGTGTACTCAGATGTAAGTTGCTTTGGATAAAAGCGTCTGCTAAATGACTGTAGAATAGAATACAACAGCATCCGATAGAGATCAGTGGAATCACACGAAGTTAGTCTGAGCTTTGTTTGATGCTTCTCTGATAGTTTTTCACTGCATACATAGAAGTTTATTTCAGCCATAGAACACCTGGCGCTGTCAAAGTCAAGGAATTACGGTACATTTTGAAGAAATGGTTACATGGATCTGGTGGCTTTTATAGACCAGGGAATCACATGCAGCTAAAAGCCAAGATTTAAGTCCTAGCCTCTGTGTAAACGACACCTGCGCTAGCAGGTGAACTAACCACATACCCGCAAATACAGTACTTGGATCGCATCCAGATTATCTGACTGAATCCTGCTGCTTGTAGTACAGACAATATGTACACACTAGAAGCACCAATCTTAGCATGTAGCAGTCCAAAATGACCGGTAGAAGTGACTCCATTCCAGGTTATTTATATGAAGAAGAAAAGTTGTTTTTTTTAGGTTCGAGTGTGCCATTTTTACACAATATACTAGCAATCAGTTCTTTTTCTTCTGGATCCTTGTTGGTATTTCTAAGGTGTATTTGAAAACCAGCCTTTGTTTCTCCTGACTCTGGTTGACTCTGATTTAGGCCTTATTGGCCACATTTACATGAGAGTTTTAATTCAGAATTAAAGTTAATTCCGCTTTAAAGAGATGAAAAATGACCATGTAAACACTCAATTCCGAATGAAAACGATAATTCCGAATGAAACTGAATTCTGGAGGAAGTGGCTGGTTTTTTCCACTTTTAATTCTGAATTAAATAATTCCTCTATCATATTTACCTTCATTCCGCTTTAAGTTAATTCCAGTCGTTCTGCGCATGCTCGTTCCCTTGTCTGTCGCCATGACAACCATATACAGTGCCGGCCGCCAGAAGCAAACAGACTCAGAGAGTCTGTTCATGTTAAAGTGAAGTTGTATGCTAGAGACTACTGCTGCTTCAAAAGTGAAATCCAAATCAGGCAAAAATGGTTCTTATTATGTTGTTTTTCCATGTTGTAGTCAAATAGAAACGAAGCAGGAAGTGGAATTGTTTTACTTCCGGTAGATGTACACGTCACTTCCATTCCTAACCAATCAGAAGCCTTCCCAAGCCCCATATCTAAAGCAGAATTAAGAAAATGTGTTTTCCATGTAAACCTTCATTCAGAATTAATCTTTCCATGTAATCCTGAAGGAGAATATTTTTATTCCAAATGATTTAATTCGGAATACACTTGAAACTTGAATACACTTGAAAGCAGACACTTGACACCAGTCACATCACAGATTAGGCTGAACTAAAAAAAAAAGGGGGGCTGGATGAATTATAATGTGAGGAGGATGCTGACAAAAATGCTAGCAGAGGTTGAATAAAAAAGGAAATTGACAATAATGGGATGTAGCCATCATCCATAGCTTCCTAACTAACTGGCTAACTCTGCAAAATTAACTGATTGTAATTGTGAGTTGAATTACCTAAATGCAGGGCTTTGCTCTACAGACTGTCTTTAAAGCATGGACCTTTAAACTCCAGTTTAGCTTTGCTGTTCTGGACAGCAAAGGGTTGGATAAGATTCAACAACAGACCAAGTCAAAAGTCGACTTGTGGTGTGTTTTCAGGGCTTTTTCAGTCGAATGCACAAACACATTTCTCTGCAAAGCATCCAAAGTCGGGTACAGAGGAGTGGATTACAGTGGAAATCCTTTTGGAGTGACAAAGTTGGCAGTCATGCTAGAAGTGGGAATCATTGACAGAGCCCAACTGATCTTGTTTTGAATTTAAGGCTCACAGAGACACTGCTCACAGAATTTCATCAGGATATCAGCTGAAGGCCAAATGACACTGCTTAATTATACAAGAGAAAAAAATCCATCTGGCTCAACCTGTCTTTGTGAGGGTGATGAAATTGCAGTGGAAAAAAGGGCAATTAAATATTTTATTGATAAAATAAATAATTACTGTTCAGACAGCATGCATGAAAACAGTTGTTTTTACTAGAATAAGTAAATAAATATATAAATAAACACTTTTAAGAACTATTTCTAAAAATGTTTAAATAGTTTTTTCCCCCACCTTCAATCATTTTATGAATTCAATGCCTATGATTAATTTTTCTTTAAAAAAAAAAATATAGGACTTAAAGTACATGACATATTAGGTGAAGACTAATACAATCAAATGTGCTACTTGAACAGGTTATGTACAGTAAATTATTCTATGGGCAACATGGATATAGCATTAATAGTGATTCCTCTACATTACAAGCCTTCAGGACATGATATGATCATGTCTCCTTTTCTATTAGGAAAAAGTAGGAAGTTCAATCAAAGGAAAATATTTTTGATCTATAGTTACAGTTTATGCCATATGAGATCTTAGAAGATGGAAAATGTAAGTATTTCTATAGGATTTCCTACTTATAGCAAGAGGTGTAGTTGAGGTGTGGCCTTGCTCCTGAATCTAAGTTTACAGGTTAACCTCCTTTTTGTGGAATTCCATTACAAACGGACTAAAAACTCCATTCTGCCTGTTTTCTGAGTTTGAGTGGACCCGCCATGTAATGAAAATGTGTTTTACTTGGAGTTTTTTTTTTGTTGCATTTGCTTCAATATTTTGTGTTTGTATTATGCAGCATGCTGGAGAGAGCCGATGTGCTTCCCTGGTGGGAACACAGTTTCCAGACTTTGCTGCAGCAATTTCCCCAGATTTTCATAAATGTTATTTTCTGTGATGCTAACATTACCAATTAAAGTCACAGCCAAAACCACAAATTATATAAACTGTATCTGAACCCACTTGAAAGAGATTTTAAGAGGTCTGATACAAGCAGAGTACCCAAAACCCCCCCGCCCTGCATGGCCAACCCGTCATTTGCATTAAAAATAACAAGTCGGTATGGAGGGAGACGTGCCTTGTAGTGGTTTTCCCCTCTCCTGCCTGCTTACTAGTTGCTCCCAGTTATCTCCGCCTGTGGCTGACAGTGGGAGCTGTCAAGCTCTTGTGTCAAGTCCAGTTTAGCACTTGAAGGCAGGCCGTGTCAGAATCACAGCCCCCTCTCTCTCTGGGCTGTCTCGCTCCCAAGGTGAGTCATGCCTCGTCACCACCCCTATAGAGACATAACCCATCGCACTGTGCTGGTAGATGGCCAGCAGTTAATAGCCCTGTCGTGATTTGTCAGGGAAAATGCTCATCTGCTGAAGAGAGCAATCACTTAGAGCAAGGTTAGGGTGTTTATGGGTTGGAGGAGAGGTGGATGCTCAAATGTAAATCTGCACCATCATGGAGTGTCTGATCCTTGGCACGAACTGGGTGAATAGCATCTTAGATTTATGTTGACAGCTTACAAAGGAGGCAGGAGTCCAAATATGAGCAATGGGCCTGAACAGAACAACACTGAACTAGTGAGGCCCTAAGTTGAGAAATTCTCGGGTTTGCGTTTGATCTCACGAACATGAATGTACAAATTCCTACACAGGTTGGTGATTTCGTGTTTGCTTGTCTTTTCTCTCTAGAAGGAGTTCCTGGATGCTAAGACCGAAAAGGACATCTTTGCCCATCTGGGTCTCGAGTACATCGAGCCTTGGCAGAGAAATGCGTAGGCCTGCGCTCCTCCCTGGATGGATGATACCCTGCACGTACATCAGCGATGATCCCATCTGCTCGCCGCTCTCAGGCTCTGCTGTGATTCACTCTCAACCAGCTTTTGATTTCCAACTCTTTTTGTGTTGTTGTTGCCAATATTGTTGTTGCTGTTGTCGTCTGGATTACACGCTGATGTGTGATTCATCATTCATTTCATTCAGTATTGTCTGCCAGCGAATAAACATCCTTCCATTGCATTTGTTGCCTGCCTGCATCTAAGTGTTGCAATCACAGGCAGGACAAAAAAGACAAATCAGTCGGCGTACTGTCGGTACCGCCTGGAGTGCCTTCGACATGCAGGAGAGAAAAAAGAAACACAGCACTAGGATGGCGGCGGGTAGGGGGGGTGACCACTGAGAGAAAAGGAGGGCGAGGGAGAAAACAGGAAGCGATGAGAGAAAGCGAGGGGGGAAGGGGGCTTTTTGTCAAGCAAAATGTTGTAATCACCCTCCTCCTGGCAGGAAAGTGCTCAATGTGAAGCTGAGCCAGGTCTCTGAGGAAGAGAGAGGCGGGTAATGAGCATCAGATAGAGGAGCTTCAGCATCGCCATTTAGCCTCCATTTAAGTCGACATCCAGTAGAGATCATTTTAACTGGCATTCCCCGATCCAGAGACCCATAGTCTCTGCTCATCGTTCCACAATGAATACCCTCTCCCCAGATAATCGCCTGATATTGGAGGTAATCAGCTGCACCGGGAAATCGTGAAGAATTCAGATGGAAGGTAAATGAGTCCGCTAACCACATGGGTGGATCTTGGCATTCAAAGCAACTTCAGCTCCAGTGCATCAGTTATTTTATTGCTTCGACTTTGCTAATGTTTAATGTATGACGGTTGCTTATCACGACGTGCGTCCTTATTTTCAGAACAGCGGCCCACTAATAAAGAAAAATTGTTGATCCCCTTGGGCAACGTGAGTAAAGCTGACTTGCTCATCCAGCGATGACAAGATCTGCCCTGCTGTCATCACCCCAACCTACTTTCCCATGATGCTCAGCCCTCACTTTATCCCATGGTACCTCAACAACAGCAGAGACAGATGAGAGTAAAGCATTTTAGTGAATCACCCTATTTAAAGATCTTTAACTAGAACAGTCCAGCACTTTGAGGACTTGACCCAGGCCTACTACGCTCCCCCTCCCCCTTCCCCCCTTTTTTTTGGCTTGTCTTTTTCACTCCCGCTGTGCAGTTCTTTCTACCTTGCCGACACAAAACAAAACTTTAAAGCTTCTGGGCTGCAGAGTTCATACCAGGTGGAGCAAGCTCCTGCACCCCACTCTCTTGGGTTATCTCATTTTTTTTACTTTAAAAAGGGAAAAATAGCCTTTCTTTTATTTTCTCCAGAGAGATCTCTTCAGAGTGAAATAAAATCAAACTGACCTCAATTCATTTACATTTCTCTGCTCTCTTTTCCCCTAATTGTTTTTCAAGTGCAAATTGGATCTCTGCCTCTGCTTTCACACAAAATATTTACAAGTGAGAAGTGACAAAAAAAACTGACACAATTTTTCAAAAATCACACCTTTTCTTTTGTTTAGTTTTGGTCTTATAAGCACAACCACATAATCAAATATTTAAATGCAGCTTTCTGCTCCCAAGTCCTGCAACTCACTCCCTGTGGGGAAAGAAAAACACAGTCAGTACCTAGATTTGACTAAACAAATAGGTAAAAGCCTCCCACTGGAAAATCACTGCAGTGATTAATGTGTTTCACTTAACAACAAAGTTTTTAACCCTTGCATGATCTACAACTATAAAAGGTGGTTTATACTTCTGCAAAGGTACACAGCTTCAAACTGCAGATCCTATACAGAGTGAATGCACATGGACATACATGCAGTCCATTTAATGATAAAATGATGATTGGTTGAAAATAAACTGGAAAGTTACAACTGTGTGCTTCTCCAACCGATCTATTTTACAGCCAAGATAAATCTACTGAGATGTCGTCCTCATGAGCAGAAAAACCTAAACTGTAGTAATGTTTTCTGGAAGCCATCTATATTTTAAGTATTTGGAGTCTTTGGATTGTGTGTCAAGTAATCCGGGAAATATTTTTTGTGGAGTGTGTATCGGGGCTTGTATCATTTCAGAGGAGTGACATCACCGATTACGCCCAAGCAAAGATGTATAATAACGAAGAAGAACTACTTCTCTACTGTACTTAAGTTGTAAAATGTGGTGTCTGTACTTTATTAGAGTATTATCTTTTTCTACTACTTCCACTTTTACTCCACTACATATTTTGGATAAATGTGATACTTTTACTCAGATACATTTTTAATGTGCTGTGTCGTTACTCGTTACCAGGGGTCGCATTAACCGAATATTTTTCGTCATTGACTGTTTTTTTAAAACGTGACTGGAAATCTGAAGACGGAACGGTTCCAAGATGGCGCTGTGAACGGTCACAATTTTAAGGACAACTTTCAAGTCGAACGTTTACAAGCACAGGCTGTTTTTGCACAGTATATTTCTACTTGTTTTAAGTACAAAAGTAATTTTCTCCCCGTCTACGTTAACTTAAGGAACGGTTTTTGTGAAATATGTTCACGAGTTCCAGCGCGAAGAGAAAAAGTTCCGGGAAGTCTGCAGAAGCGAGAGCAGTTGCCGGTACATTCAGTGCTCTAACTGATAACTGCCATGACTATACCACCGGCACCGTGCGGCACGGATACTCCAAAACTATCTTTGATGGACGAAGAAGACTTCCCTCCATTGCCAGTTACCCCAGAGAAACCTCCTGTTAAGAAAGGTAAAAACAATTTGACATTGTAGCCACTTTGTCGAAGCTAATCAGCAGGTAAGACGAGCTGAAATCCCTGATTCAAGATAACACGGTGCAGATAACAAATCTGAAAGGACACGTGGAGGAGACCCTCTGCAACCAAATGAGCGAGGTTAAAGGGAAACTTTCTCAGCTTGAACTCGCCCTGGATGGAGAAAAGAAGCACAGAACTTCGTTGGAGTCGCGCATCACCGATATGGAGATATTCTCGACGATGGAACCTGAAGCTTCACGGCGTGTCGGAGCATGTGGAAGAGAAAGATGTACGCAAAGAAGTGATTAGAATCTGCCAGGCACCGCTACCTTCAGATGCCGACAGACTCCCAGAAGTTATTGATACGGTGCATCATCTGGGGGTGAAAAATCCCAACGGCACCATAAGCATTATAATCCAGTTCTCCTCCCGCGTGCACAGAGCAGCAGTTTGGGCCGCGGCCAAAAACTCTTCCTACCTCCGGGACAACACTCTCCGTTTCACAGGAGATCTTTGCAAAGCCGACAGAGAAGCCAGAATGAAGCTGGGAAGGCTGCTTACTTTGTTGGTGGTCGTGCTTTTGTGGAGAAAAAGGAGGTCCCTCTGCCAGGTTGAGGTGAAAATAACTGTTTCATGTTAACTAATGTTTATACCGTCACTGTTGACATTGATGCCCTCTTGTAAGAGTGAATTTGGCTTTACATAAGCCTCCTGCAGCACTTTGTTATGATGCTGCCCTCACATCACCATATTGTTCTCATAGTCAAAGCTTGTTAGCTGACACTCGGTTCATTTTTTGTTACAACCATGTTTTTATCTGTTGTTTCACTTAACGCCAGGGGTTTAAGAGATAATTTGAAACTTCAAGCTCTTTTTTTTGCAGGAAACACACACTGTTATTAATGATATTCAATTCTGGAGGTCTCAGTGGGGGAACGGGGGTTATTTCTCACATGCTTCGCAACACTCAGCTGGGGTTTGTGTAATAGGTTGAAAAATGTCTACAAAGAAGTTTTGTGTTAAACAACCCCCCATGCTTATACAACTTCTTGTCAGTAGATGTGGTCTTACTCCATTGTGGGTCTAGAGAGGTTTTAGATTCAGAGACAGGCTCTGGGCATGCGCAGCTCAGAATAAACGAGCTCTGGCCAACACCCTAAAACCTTTCTCCTCTTTGATCCACAGGTATGTTAAAAACTACTTCTATATATTAAAACTGATTGAAACCGAAATGTAAATGCATTATTACAGGGCTCTCAACTCTCACGCATTTCGGCCTGTTCACACGCCGCACACGTATTTCCCACGCTGAGAATTAATTCCCTGTGTTCACACCGCGAGCTTCCAACCGCGTACGCGCCTACATTTCAACGCCCAGACACTGGATGTTTACTTGCTCGATTTGGGCGTTTTATACGCGCGTATGGAGCATTTTATTTGCACGTATGGAGCGTTTTATTTGCACGTATGGAGCGTTTTATTCGCGTGTCAAGTTGAACTTTCTGGAGTGGGAAGGATTTTTGTTTTAGCGTCAGTCCGGAAAACAGACAACGCCGCCGTGTTTGGGTCCTCCAGATACTTCAGAGGCGCTGAGAGCCCGGTGAATTTCACCATCTAAACCAGGAGTTACGTCTGGATAACGGCCGCTCTCAGGGAAATTCAGTTTTATGATCTGAAGGGAAGGATCGTTGCTGCATATCCTTCCAGGATAAAAACTACAGGCGATTTATTTCAGCAGCAAAGCTCCTGTCCATCTGTCTTCGGTAAGTACGTCAGTAGCTCCGAACTGACAACTTCCAGGAGAGTAGTTAGCTAAAAAACGATGGCTGTCAATAAGCTACGTAATGCAGCTTCATTTCCAGTCTCCTCCCCTCCACCTCTCAAGATCTGAAAAGCCGATTAATGAAATGAAATGTACTTTATTTATTAAACTAAAATTCGCAACAAACGCGCCACACCAAGCAAACGGGCGTCAATTCGCGTCTGTACATAGACTTAACATGTAATTTAAATGGACAAATAATTTTACTCGCACCAGAATAGTACTACAAGTCCCACAATGCAGTGCGCGGCGGGCCTGCAGCGCGAGTATCCTTAGCTCTTCAGTGAGGTGCTGTATGCGCGTAGTGGGACCGCAAAGTCGCCGCCTTCCGCAGCGCTTCTGCGTGGGACCTAGGGATTTGGGACCTAGGTGAGCTGAATCCTACACCAGGAATCATTGTGGGACAAAACTTTGGAAATGGATGTGGAGCTCCAGAACACCAGCTGATCACTTTATAAGAGTCAAATCTTCAGTTAAAATTTTATCTTCAGGAGTTAACCCTCAGAAGTCTATCAGTTTACATGTTTTCAAAGCGCTGTAACTAAAAAACTAGAGCACATAGAGCTCTGCTGTTAACTTCATTACAAAGTATAGATTAAGATAAACTCTGAGCTTTTGTTTGACTTCGATGGACCGAGTAAAACCGGAGATATGATCATTTGAATTTTACTGTATAAAAATAATAATGTGTGTTAAAGTGGAATGTGATGATCAGGCTCATATTGTCATCATTAATTTAGTGTGTAATGTTATTTATTGATAGAAACACTCTAATAAGTTGTTAGTTCCAGGTTCTAGTGAGAAATTTTATCATTAGAACAAGGCAAGGCAAATTTATTTATAAAGCACATTTGATGTACAATTCAAGGTGCTTTACATTGTAGAAAAGTACATTATAACAGAAGAGAAAAATAGAAAATTATACCCCTTTACAACAAACAACAAAACATGTTACCATAGCTATGCTGATGACACACAGATCTACATAACCATCTCACCAGGAGACTATAGTCCGATCCAATCAC
>JAOXYM010000017.1:5714837-5729498 GCA_028567055.1 Leptatherina wallacei | reverse complement strand
ATCAGTTGGAGACTTTTCAGGGCATATTTGGGACAGCCCATCAATAAGGAATTACAGTAGTCTAGTCTTGAAGTAACTAAAGCATGGACTAGTTTACAGTCTACATTAAATGGTTAAAGTTGTTTATTTGTCCTACATTTCTGTGCTTTTCAGGTTCGACACATCCTTTGTGAAAAACATGGAAAATGCATGGAAGCAATGGAGAAACTGAAGGCCGGAGTCCGTTTCAGTGAAGTAGCGTCACAATACAGCGAAGATAAAGCCAGACAAGGAGTAAGCACATGCAATCGATTGTTCTCCGTTAGCTTTTTTACTGACTGCCTTTACTCTTATTGTTCCGATTAGCCCAGTTATTATGAACCATGTGCTTTAACTGTGCTCATGTCACATGATGCAGTCCAGACTGATGAACATAAAATTCTTTGTGGACATCCTGTCTTTATTCACAGCAGAACACCCACAAAAGTGCATTAACCTAAGTTATGTGGTGACACCACATTGATATTTGAGTTGTTGGAATCTTTTAAGATACAAGCTTTTTCCATCATGTCTCTCACCCAGGGTGATCTAGGGTGGATGACACGGGGATCAATGGTTGGACCTTTCCAGGAGGCAGCATTCGCACTACCTATCAGTACCATGGATAAACCTGTCTACACAGACCCTCCTGTCAAGACAAAGTTTGGGTATCACATCATTATGGTCGAGGGGAAAAAGTAACACGGATCGACTCGACACTTCGACGTGTGTTCGCTCTATTGGGACTTTTTTGATTTCTTGATTTTACATGGTGCAAAATGTTTAAGAGAAGAAATGGTCTTGTGACATCTGTTTAAACAGTACACTACCACTGTGTCAGTCTGAGGGAATATTCTCCAACCATGAGCTTTTTACTTTCCCTGGATTTTCCATTGCAGTTCGATTACATTTGTGGACTTGCAATCACAAAATAGCCAAATAAATGCATTTTCATTCATATAGTGTAAAATGTGTGAGGCTGGTTTGTGTGTGAATTAAAGAGTAAAAAAAAATTTAGTTTATCCACTTCATATCATGAAAAAAAAACACTCTTAAGATTTGTAGAAGTGTTTCTCATGATGGCAAAAAGTAACATTTTTAGTGTAACAGCTTATATTTTATCGTAGGTGTTAAGCTACAAAGATGCTGATTCATTTTTTTTTTTAGTTGTGATGCGAAAACGGTACCCAACAAAGCCCAAGATGATGCAATCAAGTGTTATCTAAAAGATTATCTACTGTTTGGGACCAAAACAAAGGCTGTAAAAGTCTCACAAATGAGAAGCTGAAAACTGGGAGCTCTGATCTGAAAGATTAGATTTAGGATCCCTGCTGTTGAAAATAATATGGATGGGCTTCTAAATTATGAAAAAAACTGGAGTCTCAGTCAGCTTTCAGAATTGTATGGGCTGTTTAAGATCAGCAATAATCTGTACTTTTTTCTTACTGAGGTTTTATTCCAGCAATAATTCAAACGATTCAATCTGTCACCCAAAACGGCAATAAGGAAACAACTAGGTCATGAAACTTTTGTTTAGAACTTAAAACATAGAAGTTTCTTAAACAATGACCAATGCAAGTGTCCTATATTAGAATAAAAATAAATAGCACATGTTGTGCGAGTCACAGAGACACATTTAATAATCTTGTTTACATACTGTTTCTATCATTTGCTGATGATACCTCTGTGTGTAATCAAAGGTATTTCTATGCAGGAATTGTAATGGGGTATTTATTTAAAGTACTCTTACCCAATTTACTGGAGGCAAACACCATGGGCCTTTCTTTTCAGAATAGTCAGGGATGATACATGAAGCAGGGCTGTCTTTTGACAGAATTGTATTCAATAAAATCCATTGGTTTCCTTAGCTCAGCAATTAAATATAAACAGTTATTACAAATTTGACTGATATGGATTTAATTGGAATACAGTGAATTGTATTAAATTGGACTGCGTGAAGTGCCTTGAGATGACTTTGTTGCAGTTTGGTGAATGTAAAGCTTTTTCTTTTCTTAATGGTACAATTCCTTGTGGCGTGTATTCATACTGAACCGCAGCATGCACATTTATAAGGCACACAGAAAAATATGCACAAAAGAGGAACAGGAACTGTAACAGAAGGCAAGTAAAGAAAGTATGGAGATCATGATGATCAGTTATGAATGAAGAATTTGGCAAGGAGCAACATGTTATGGAATACAAAGTCATTAATTTTGTTTTTGAGGGTGGTCCCAAATATTATATCCTCTCTTGTTAGGGGCTGCGTTAAGATAAGTTTTGTTTAAATCCACTTTTCCGGGTCCTCCCAGAAGGTTCCAGAATATATGCAATAGAACAATTAATTCATGTTAATCTGTTATTCATATAAAGCTAAATTGAATTCCTGCACTGTGGCTTGAGTGTTCATACTCCAGACCACTAGGGGGCAGTAGCGCGCATACTGCGTGGCAGCACAGCTAGCATCAGGAAAAGACAGTTGACGTTGTTACGCCTTGCTAGATGATTGGCGAGGTAAGATGGCGGCGCCAGAGGAGCCAGAATTATCCCAGGCGCAGACCGAAAAACTCCTTCAATTTCAGGTAGACAGCATAAGTTCCACGCTAACGCATGTCTGTTTGAAACTTCATGTGTCAATATGTTGTTGCTGATCGCGAATCGGCGTGAACAGGTCGAGCCGTTTGTGTGTGAACCTTTTTTGCTCAGTCAACTTCGATAACGAATCTCCAGCCCCCCCAACGTCAACTTGAGTCAGAGCTGGCGTTAGCAAAGCTAGCAAAAAATTAGCTAAGCTAACTAACAAGTTAGCAGACTTCGAGGAACATGGGTGGACTTAATTAACGTAACGTTGGTCTTATGGGTTTCATAAGCATTGTACCAGTCTAAATGTGTAAATCAGTACCGTCCATACTGTGGCCTTGGTGTATTTTTTATAGCAATAGATTGGATTTTCATAGACGCTCCCTACTATATATTGGCTAAGTCCACATTAGCAGAGCTGTCATTCTCAAGCTGACAGTGAATCATGAGGATACTTCATTGTATTAGATATCCAAAATTATTGTGTTTATATATGATAGTTTGACTTATTTAGCCAATGTTTCTCATTTACTCTGTCGTTTGGTGTAGCTTTTCTTTCTTACCCTTTCGAGTCATTTATTTCAGTTCACATTTAACAACGTTATGTTAGATGAGACATTTTTTTCTCTCTCACGCAAATTTAGACGCGTTATAGCTACCTTGCAGCATGTAATCTCTAACTATGTCTTTGTAACTCGTTAACAAACAGTAGAAGTTTGTTTTGATTCAATTCCACTAATACTTTGTGATGATTAGTTACTTAAAATGTGTCGTGCTATCACATTCTGAGTCAATTCTGAGTTTTTTGATCATTTATGTGGCTTTCATTTTGATAACTGTTAGAAAGAATTGGGGGTACTTTAGTATTTACATGGGCTTAACAATTCTGATCTGTAGAACCTGGTACCTGTCAAATTCTGTGACTTCAAATATAATATGGAAAACTATAAGTGTTACACAAACAGATCCAAAGTAAAAATTTCTCTTAAGAGGCCAATTAAGATTTGTGACCATATGAACATGTGGAGCAGCACTTTTGGTGGCACCTATTATATCAAAGTAAGGCAAAGAAGGCGGGGGGCAAAGATGTCTATCAAGACTCTCAGCTGGACTGAAATTCCAAGGTCACAAAATTTCACAATGCATTGGTTAAATCATTGGTTGTAGAAAAACCTGACTAATTTTGAACAGGCTTTTCTGCTTCTGTGAGCTGTTTGAGATTGTCTGTCTGACTTTATGCTCATGTCTAACAGGATTTGACTGGGTTGGAATCAATGGACCAATGTCGTCGAACATTAGAGCAGCATAATTGGAACATAGAGGTAAAGTCACATGACAAAAGATACATGTTTATCTTGGCTACGTCACATTTATTATCATATATATGGATTATATGAACTATGCTGTTGTGCTGGTTTATTAAGGGACAGTAGTGTGATGGATTTGGGTGTTTGTGTTTTAGGCTGCAGTGCAAGACAGACTTAATGAGCAGGAAGGAGTTCCCAGTGTGTTTAACCCTCCACCATCCAGACCACTTCAAGTCAATACAGCAGACCATAGAGTATATAGTTACATCGTCTCAAGGCCGCAACCCAGGGTAGGCCTTGCTTGATTTTGTTTGCACCCAAAATACAATACTGCTCTCTCGTCATATATTCTGTAAAACCAGAGTCACATTCTGTCTCTTTGTATGTTTTCATTTCTTATGAATTTTCAGATTCTGTTCTTAGATAAGAATACTGCTACTACTACTTTAATCTGATTCATTGGTGCCTCTTTGCAGGGATTACTAGGATGGAGTTACTACTTGATAATGCTACCGTTCAGATTTACATATTACACACTCCTGGACATATTCAGGTAACTAAAACGCATCGATTTGAACTTATGATGCCTTGATGAGTCACTGTAATTGACCTCACGCTGCCCTTTTTTTTTTCCTCCAAGGTTTGCCCTGCGGTTCATAAGGCCAGATCCTCGCGGCCGAGTGACAGATCCTGTCGGAGATGTTGTGTCTTTCATTCATAGTTTTAAGGAGAAGTATGGTCAGTCACACCCCGTGTTTTACCAGGGGACATACAGCCAGGTGAGTTCATGGATGGGGAGATTACAAAACGCTTCTTTTTTGGCTCTATTGATATGAGGAAATTCTTCCAGTAAAATTAGCAACGTTGTCTATGTCACTGGTTCTGTTACTGTGATACATGTAGGCACTGAACGATGCCAAACGGGAGCTCCGCTACCTATTAGTGTACCTTCACGGGGACGATCATCAAGACACAGACGGGTTTTGCCGGTATAGTATTTACTTTTCTACTTTTGTCAGCTGAGTGTTTGAGTATCTCCCATACTGCTCGTAGTCTAGAGAGGAGTATCAGCCTGCTTGTTTTTGTTACATGTTTCAATGGCACAAAATTCCTAGTTCATGATTATGTTTATATGTAGTTATGTGGTATGGTAATATGAAAAAACTTTCAGTGGAAATATTTGTCTTGTCTCTGTGTCACTCTTTAGCACCACATTATGTACAGAAGAGGTCATAACCTTCCTCAACACACGAATGCTCTTTTGGGCATGTTCAACCAGCAAGCCTGAGGGCTACAGAGGTACGCTAACTTCAGTTTATTATTCATGAACTTCTTACTCACATTTGGGAATACTGTGTATAAATCATACACTTAGGCCCAATCTCAATTCTCCCCCTTAGCCCTTCCCTTCAGCCCTTAGCCCTACCCCTTCGCCTTTAAACAAAGTGTGGAGGCAAAGGACAATGTTTTCAGCCCTATGAATTGAGACACTCCTCTCTCAGTATAACCTGAACGTATTAGGAGGCTGGTTTGCTCGTGGCTCCCTGTTTACAAGACACGCTTTTCATACAGACCTTACAATGCAACAGAAAGAAGAGCTGTAACTTACATCCTTATAACCACAGAAATTCAAATTACGTATATCGTTATATTATATATATTGTTCTTTGAGTATAATCACTTTAAAACCTTTATGCAAATTACGACATCGCTACTTTTATTTCTGAAACATGCGTAGAGCGGGATTGTGCCATCATGAGTAAACATCTACCTTATCGTAAAGTTCTTAACAACAATTAAACATTTTTAACATTGTTATTTACGAAAAGGCAACTTTTCTGTACGAGTCTTTTCACACCAGGTTTGTTTCCAGCGTGAAAGCGTAAAACTACTCCTACCCCTTTGCCGTTAAGTCTGCACCTGAAAAAGCTTTGCTGAAAGGGGTATTCACCCCTTCCCCTTAGCACTTCCCCTCGCCCCAAAAGAGAATCGAGACACCCCTTTGTCTGTCATGAATGCGCAAAACGGAGGGGAAGGGCTCAGGGGGAGAATTGAGATTGGGCCTAAATCTGATTGATTCAAGAGAGAATGATAAAAAAACACTGAACAACATGATGTAAAGTTAAAGCGGCAGAAGAAAAACAAGTTCAGAATACATTTTCTTGTTGTTTTATGTCGCTAGTAGCGTATGTGAGAACTGCCTAATGTCCAAACATATAGCAGCCTTCCTAATCAACGTTTGCAGCTGGATTATTAAATTATTTGCAACTATGCTGATTTAGATTGCTGGATTATTTAAGAGTCAGCTGGTGTTTATGGATCCTATTGAAACATAAATACAGATTAGCATTTGATGCGTTCACAAACACCAATTGTTGTTTGAAGCAATGTTTAAACTCAAGACAGGTGATATTAAGACATTAGTTTGCAGGACAACCAAGACAGACACCGTGAGCTGCTGTTGTTTTTGTGAAGATGAACTGTTTCCCTGCTCTCTCTTTTATAGAAATTCTAATTACACGACAGGGAAAGTTAAACATGTTTTAGAGAATATGTTGAAATGATTATGTGGGCTTGGGGTGGTTTTCTGGCTGTGGAAGACCAAGTTCTTAGCTAGAACTGTCTTAGTTTAACACCATCATGGCAAAATGACAGTTTATGGAATCTGTGTTCAGTAAATGTTTCATTCTTCTTCTGAAAACATCTAGTGGAGTCATTCTGATGGAGTTAACATTATTTTATTACAAAGGTAGTAACAAGCTAACGTTTACACTGCAGTGGCTCTAAGCTCGTTACTAAAGATGCTAACATTCAGTTTAAAGAGACTCACCTCTCCAGGTGTGTTTTAAGGTGGATGTGGTGGATCCAGCTTCCTGGATTTTACGGCAGACGTTGCAGCTTGCAGCTCTTATATTCCTCCCTCTTTATAAAGTTTTTCATACCCTAAAGTTACCGTGGCGCTGTGGCAGCGATTGATTGTGCGTGCACTGCAGATGCATCTGCGTTACGTCTGAGGAAATGACAGCGTATGACAGACAGGAGACAAGAGATCAGCCAGAGAATATCATGAAAAAAATAAGATTGCTCACGAGTCTTGAATCGCGAGTCCGAGTCAAGAATCGAGTTTTTAGAGCGTGAGTCCAAGTCAAGTCTCAAGTCGCTGGAAATGCGACTTAAGTGTGACTTGAGTCCGAGTCCCAAACTCGAGTCCTCATCTCTGTTAAAATGTAACTTAGTAATATCCAAAATAAAGATAATCAAGAATCAAGGGGCAAAGCAAATTTGTTCAGCACAACAAGGCAACCAGACCATCTTTCGGTTGCCATGATACCGGAAAAGTTATATAAAAAAAATTGGACCATCTAACCAGAAAAAAAAGACAGATTGAAACACCTACAAAATACTTTCTGTAAGTGCCTGCCCTTTTCAAAATACTTCACAACTTCCCAATTGATCATATGAAACAAACCATCTGCCATCTCTGGTTCAGTCAAAGTTGCAGAAATACTGCAGTTCAGCCTCCTCCAATCTGATATGAAAATGATTATTTTATCAATTCAAGCAGAGAATAACAGCAGTGATGTTAGAATGACAAATGCAGGCACTCAAGACAAAAACAACCTCTAAAAGGACAGAAAATTACCCCTGTGAATGTGATGCTCCTATAAAGGTGGGAAGTGGAAGGTTTTTGCTTCACGTCTCATAATTCATCCATGGATACATTACAATGTAAATTGACATAAGGTCATTCTACAGCTCTGTCAATTTGTCACTGTGCGCGTTATGAAGTTGACTGAGAATGCTGACGATATGAGGACAGGTTTGCATTGATAGGAAGCGCTCAAAGATTAATGGGGGACTCTGTGTGGAGGACACATGTACCTGAGGGAGCCTGCATCAGACATAAGGTTTCTCTAGAGATGCTCCGATGATAGAATATGAAATGCCAATTTCCTCTCAAAGTTACATCAACAAAGGGTCATGGCAAACCATGTGCAATGTGAATGAGTGCGTGGATACATTCTTTTCTGTGAATGAAGACAGTTCATTAACTGTTGCAGCATTTTACCTCTGGCATATCTTTTCTTTCATGTCAACACGTCCAACAAGTGAAAATGGAAAATACCAAAATAGATGGAGAGCAAAGGCGGATAGTCTGAACTGAGCTCCTTGAGCAAACTTTCTCCTGTATTGTATCAGAAGACAGTGATTTATTGGCTGTGCTGTAGAGGCTTGAATGCAAGTGTTGGGGCCAGTCAAATAGGGGAAAGTGACAGAATAAGGACACTGTGCATCCTTGCTTCTCAAGGCCTGTCACGTCAGCCTGACACTGACAGAAAAAAGAATAAAGAGTGAAGAAGAGCAGAAACATCTGCTTTAAATGGTCATTTAAAGAGTCGAATTGTCACAAATGTTGTGAGTAAATATCTGTAAAATTTCTGGAGAAATTGTCCAAAAAAAAAACAGGGACTTGTATAATCAGCAAAGATGTTGAAAATGGATCTTAGGGATAATCTCCTTGCGAAGACAAACCCCAGTTGGCGTCACATGACTTTCAGAGTCAGTTTGCCGATTTGGGAGCAATGCACAGAGAGCAGGAGACAAATCGTGCACCGACTCCCAGCAAACTTTAATTCGAGGTGACCTGCTCCTTTCATGATAAATGACCTACATCCTTGATTTCAGGGAGGATGGGTGGTTTCGGCGCCCATGTGTCCTCCTCCACAGGTGGCGGAGGAGTGGGAGGAAGAGACAAAGAGGATGAGGAGGAGGAGATGGGCCATCTGCTGCAACATGTCACCACTCTCCATTTATTCTGTGCTTTCTGCATTGTGGCAAAGCAGCAGCAGGAGAGGTTTTGATCTGATTGTCTTTGCATAGTGTGCATGCGCAGCTTTCCATCCAGGGACTAAAAGGCTCTTTTAATGTTTGTGTGTGATTCCATGTGCTTGTGCAAGCTTTATATAACTCTGTCCACGTGTCACCTGTTCTTTCTTTTTTTTCTTCAAGCATATGTTCTTTTTATAAAGTACTTGCTCAAAAGGTAAAGAAATAACTTACTGTAGCTACTCAGTCTGCAAGGGGTAACGATGTGAGGACAGATCTTTGGCATGGGGAAAAACTTCGTGAGCACAATGTTAAAAGAGAAGTTATCTTAAACTAGCAGTATACCTGTAAAGTGATTTTATTATTATTTATTGCCTGGCTTCTCTATTATGAAGAATTTGGAACAATATGGATACAATGAGGGCCTTCAACACACTAAAAACTACACAATATTAGTAGTGCATCCCCTTGACTTTTGGACTCCTAGGAAAACATCATGCTGTATTTATTAGTCAGAACATCAGTTAGAGAATGTGTCTTAGCCATATGCATGTGCAGTTTGCATCATTGCTGTATAAAACTAAGGGAATTTAAAGATATACCACCCAAATTCCAGAAAAGTTGAGATGTTCTTTAAATCTGAACAAAATTAAAACTAAAAGACCTTCAAATCACATGAGCAAATATTTAATTCACAACTTACAACATACATAGCATCAATATCTAAACTCAGAAAATTGACAATTTTATGCACAAAATGAGCTCGTTTCAAATGTGATGCTGCTGCAGGGTTCAATATAGTTGGCACAGGGGCAACAAAAGGCTAAAAAAGCAATAAAATTCAAAAAGATTCAGCTGGGTGAACATCTAGAAAGTAATTAAGTTAATTGATATCAGGGCTGTAACATTATTACCTATAAAAGGGATGTCCTATAGGGGCAGAGCTGCCCAGCAGTAATCTGTGAAAAAGTGTGTAAAAAGATTAAGGAATAGTCTACTTAAAAAAAATAATGTTCCTCAAAATGGCAAAGGCTTTGCACCTCTCATCATCTACAGTGCATAACATCATCAAAAGATCTGATGAACTGGAGACATTTCTGTGTGTAAGGGACAAGGCCAGAGACATGAATGCCCGTGGTCTTGGGGCCCAGCATCACTCATCGGCACGATTGTGTCTCTGACATTACTAAATGGGTCCAGGAATACTTCCAGAAACTACTGTGGGTAACACAATCCTCCGTACCATCTGCATATGCAACTATAGCTCTATCAACCATAATGGAAGCCATATTGGAACCTGGTCCAAATTGCTAAACCACATACTGCAGCTATTACACCAGCATAGCTTCACAGGGGAAGAGTCCTGATGCTGAACTGGTCTGCCTGCAGTCCACATCTTTCACCTGTAGAAAACATTTGGTGCATCGTTTGACAAAAATATGTCAAGATGGTCAAAGATGACCTCAAACTCTTCAGTAGCTGGAAATGTATATCAGGCAAGAATGGGACCAAATTCCAACACCAGAACTCCAGGAACTCATAACGTTGATGCCCCGACATCTTCCAACTGTTCTGAAAAGTGTGGAGATGCTACACCATGGTAACCACGGTAACCAGGCTCCGTACCAACTATTCTGAGTCATGTAGCAGCATCATGTTTGAAATGAGCTTATTTAGTGCATACAATTGTAAAATTTCTGTTAATAAATCTGGTGTTTAAGTTCTGTTGTGAATAAAATATTGGCTCATGTGATTTGAAAGTCTTTCAGTTTTCTTTTTTTTTTTCAGATTTAAAGAACATCCAGACTTTTCTGGAATTCAGGTTGTACATGCTGTCATGAAAATTGAACTCGGCTGTGTCTGGTTAAACACAACAGAACTGTACAGATAGTCCTTTTTTCATTAGAAGATCCAGTCATGGTACCCACTACACCCTCCTGTGTCAGTAGCACCTGAACTTTATCCCACCAGGGCCTGGAATGACTTTGACAAATTCGTTACAGACAAAATCCAAAATATTAGACAAACAGTTGGTTCAACAACAGCAGGTTCAGGATATGTACCGTGCCCATCCAAAAGCAGATAAAATACTGTGACACAGTTTTATCCTATTAACAGCAAAGTTCTGTAGGACATCTTGCATTGCCTGAAGTCCTCCTCTTGCTGTTTGGACATTTTATTCAGATTATTCAGAACTCGGCTGCTTAAGTCCTCACTAAGACCAAGAAAGTGGACCACATCAGTCCAGCTCTGAGGTCTTTACACTGGCTGCCTGTCTGTCAGAGGATAGACTTTAAAGTTTTGTTGCCGATCTTTAAAGCTTTGAATGGATTAGGAGCAAAATACACCAGTGACCTCTTGACCCAGTATGAACCTACCAGACACCTCAGGTCACCTGGATCCGGTCGTTTATCAGAGTCAGAAGCAGACATGGAGAAGCTGCATTCAGCTTCTATGCTCCACATGTCTAGAACAAATTCCCAGAAAGCCTCAGATCAGCTGAAACAGGTTAAAGACCCTCCTGTTCTCTGCTGCATTCACATAGTTATAAGTATATATATGTAAAAGTCCAAATCAGCTTGAAAATGTTCAACTTGATCATGTTTCAAATACTGTTTTTATCTAATTTTCTATCTTCTTCTTTTGTTTTTAATTGTAAATGATGTTTATTTTCTGCTGTGTCTCTGTGAAGCCTTTTGAATCACCCTGTTGTTGAATTGTACCGTACAAATAAACTTGCCTGCACCAGACTTGCATAAGGTTTAGAATATATAGGAAACTACTCATACTCCAATTCAACTTATCAAAATATGCATTAAGGTCTACCCTCTTAAAACCTGAGGACACTTAAGCAACAGATCAATCCACCTTAAATGCAGGCCACCATTTGTTATTTTACACAAAAAGCCAAAGTATGAATTGAAGAATAACGTCATTTAAAATTTTTCGGATTAACAATATTCAATTGGACTTTATGAGGCGCTTTTCAACAGTTACGCTTTTAGGAATTAACATATATTTCCTTCAGAAGCTTGTTCTGATATCAACGATTCCTGGAGACTTAGATCCAGATGAAATTT
Organism: Leptatherina wallacei; assembly: GCA_028567055.1. NCBI lineage: Eukaryota > Metazoa > Chordata > Actinopteri > Atheriniformes > Atherinidae > Leptatherina > Leptatherina wallacei. The sequence goes on along the minus strand of JAOXYM010000017.1, from coordinate 5,717,689 downwards.
CAATAATAACTACTGGTATAGTTTTGTAGACTATTTTGCTAAGAAACCTTCCTAACTGACTGAAATGACATGGAAGTATCAAAGTAGCATTCATGATAAGTGCTGAACAGTTCCTTTAAGATCTCCTTTAGGATAGGACACACCAGAACTGCCTTTATAAAAGAATATTCTGTCCCAGTTTTCCTTGAGGCCAAAATTCTTGATTTCAATTGTCCAGTTTTACTACAAGAAAATAGTCAACTTCTTTCACCCCTCAATTTTGAACCTTGATTTTTAAAAAGTGGCCTTTTCTATCTTAATATAGTAATATGATGTATAGTCTGTAATATTGTGATGTGTGGATAAAAATGTAGATTTACATTTTAAGTCATCACCGTTCCGTAACCCTGCAATGTTCTCCAATGACATCAAGGGAAAGGATCTTAGGAAAGGAGGGTAGGGGTCTTTTTTAAATATCATTATTCAACTGAACCCTTTGGCAGTACTTTAGTGTTCTCAAAACACTTAAAATCCTTTGTGCTGATAAAAGATGGATTGCAGTAGGTGCCATATGCATTTAAATCTTTTGTTTTCTCTGTGTTGTCTGTTGAGTTGTTAACATATGATGCATCAAATGACAGCAAAGTACAGATCACTCATATAAAAAGCTCTTAGCTACCAGCTCTTTACCGCTCATTTCAGTTTTCCAGCTGCTGTGTGGGTAATTGACAGTGAAGCCATTGCTGTGCACACTTTATAGGACTGTTCCATTATGTATTTTCCAAGTGCAAGGATGGACTTTTTCCCAGCCAAGAAGGATATGATGAAGGATGTGTCCTTGACTTTTAGAAGCACCTATGCTGTGTATGAAATAATCAAAAACTATGATTATGTTTGCTGTGGCCAAAATGAAAGCACTGCTGCTGGCGTCTGGAGTGCTTCAGTGTTGGTTTGAAGGGTTGTTGCAACTTGGTGTGCACATACATGAGGTATATGATGGTGGGACTGTGTGCAACTGTATGTCTGCTTATATCAGCGCAGTTTTGAGGAAAACACACACACAGACACCCAGATCTCACCGATTATTCGCAGATGCCCATTTTTAATCGAATTATTTTGGTTATCAACACAAAGCGTCGATTCTTGTCAATCATATGGTAAGCCTGCCTAATGGTGAAAATAAACATCAGGCTTCTTTAAGTGGCGACTGATACCATGACTGATACTCATGACAAAAATAAACCAGCTTCATCCACATTTGCTTCATTTTCTGGATCATTTATGTAGATTACATAAAATATGTTCTTCCAGTGTCTTTTTACATCCTGTACATTACCTCTTTTAGTACTGATAGAAGTATTTTCCTCAGCGGCAAGACCTAAAGGACACCTTCAAGATTAGACAGCATTAATTCAAGCATGCATTAAGTTAGAGTATTTTGTATTGGCATGCACAGTTATCAGTGCAGCAAGCAAAAACACATCCCAGAGTATTTGGATGTGCATTGTCTTTGACATTGTCTGACTTTAACACTTTTTGATATGCAGTTGTCCACCATCTTTTTCTTTCATTGCCTTGGCGCTTTTACTGATGTGTGTGTGTGTGTGTCCCAGTCACTGTGTTCATTTTTTAGCTCTGTCTGACCTCTTCGTCTCTGTGCTGAGCCCCAGTCTCTACAGTTACTCTCCCTGCAGTTCCAGATGGACCTGCTTCCATATCAGGCTGCTAATGAGGCTGTGCTGTTCATTCTGGGGCTCTTTGAATGGAAGGCCAACCATTTAACCTCACACAGCACTCCTCGTGACCTCCATGTATTTTTAGGTTTCACCTCATTTCATGCTAAATAAACACCTACGTCTGACCACCCTCGTGGGGGCCGAACCCATGCCTACCTAGTGGATTGAGAAAAAAATCGTAAAGGATTCAGCAAAAGCTGGTCTTATGGTGTAGGGTGGAAGAAGTGTGTACAAGTAGTACCTTTAGCCCTTTTGGATCAGAACACACTTGGAGAATCAAAGTGTTTTTGACCGTTTTCTTCTTCTGCAACTTACGTCTTCTGGACGTTAAAGAATAAAAACTGTATGTTTCAGTGGAACTGAAAAAGTCTGTTGTGAGTTTTTATTGTAAACCGGAATCACTGTCGAGATGATTGGCAGCCTCTCTGTGTAGTGGTTAATTTCACATTTAGCACAGTGGGGAATTAGTAGGTGTTAAAAGTGCCGCATAACAAAATAGTTACAGCTTTAAGTTTAAAACTGTTTGACTTCAACTAGTGAAATCACAACATTTTGACTTGATATGAGATTAAAAATTTCACATTGATAACTTAAAGGAACTTTGATCTTTTCTCCACAGCGCACATGAAGTCTGACACTGTTTTCGACATAAAATTTGCACTGTTTTCCTTTAAGTCTAACTCTTAAAACACTAAACTGTTGTAATGCTTAAGGGCTTAACAGTAAAAAAAAAAGAAGAAGAAATGAATAAAAATTGATGTTACATACCCAGTAATAAATTCTTTATTCCAGACTTGCTTCTAGCAGAAGCTTCTGCCATTCTAGCCTCTTTTTGCTATTCTGCAACAAGGCTTGTAGCTGATGTCATCTAAGGCTTCTGGCTTCTTGCTGAGAGGAGGAAAGAGTTGCAGAGGTCAAACCACAAGACAGTTTTACTTTTTAAAATTACACATACTTCAACATAGTCTGAAGGACTTACACTCGCAGGCCACTTTATTATTATTGCTACCTGGTAGGACCTCCTTTTGCCTTCAGAACTGCCTTAATTCAGATCCAACAAGGAGGTTTTGCTCCATATTGACATGATAGCATCACACAGTTGCTGCACATCCATGATGAGAATCTCCCGTTCCACCA
>JAOXYM010000017.1:5693643-5704547 GCA_028567055.1 Leptatherina wallacei | reverse complement strand
GCCCAGGACACGCTGGAGGGATTATATCTCTCGGCTGGCCTGGGAGCGCCTCGGGATCCCCCCGGATGAGCTGGCTGGGAAGTCTGGGCGTCCCTGCTCAAGCTGCTGCCCCCGCGACCCGACCCCGGATAAGCGGAAGAAGACGCTACGCTACGCTACGCTACGCAAATGAAAAAAATTAAGCAAACTTGCTATTAAGGCTCAGTGCTGCAAGAACAAACCTTGGTTTTAATTAGACATATTGAATGGAAAATAAAGATTTTCAAGCTCTGCATTTAGACCATTGACTGGGAATGACACCCTCTACTATTTGAATAGTTAATGGGGATAATAATGTTCTGTTAAATTTACCATACAGAAATTACGATGTCCTAAAACAACAAGTTCTTAACTGAAACAGTCATATAATAATTTGTTCTTACCTATAAATATGACTCATAATGGTGCCAGATAAACTACCGCCCCTGCATTAAGTATGAAGGAAACATGACTCATATGTTACTACAGCAAATATCAAGGCAGACATCGTCAAGTCTATTGTTAATGATGCTACAAGGAACTGAGTTGGAGGGCACAGTTAAGCACAAACAGCCTCTCTTAGAACACTTTTTCTCACTTCCTGGCCAGGTTTGCGCAAAAACTCTTAAGTTATGTAAATGGCAATGGTTTGGGTTAAAGACACCATTTTACTGGTTGCCTTGGTTAGGTGTGAACATAACATGTCATAGTAAGACTATAATTTCTCCTATGACTTTAGGCAGAAGCATCACATGGTCGGAGTTGGAAATTAAACCTGTGTAGCAAAGGATAGAAAGTAATCATACTTAAAGACGCATCACATAACTTTTGGAGCTTAAAACTCCATCTGCCGGACTTGATTGATGGCACAGTGGCATCTTTTGTGTGCATTTCTGGAGCTGTTGCTGCCCAGCAGCGTCCCAAGGCTGAAAAACCACATTCTACAACTTTTTCATCCGGGACGCTGTGTGACGTTATAGCCGAGGTTTGCTTTACTCATTTCATCACACGCTGGCAAACGGATACGAACCCACCAGCCGCTTTGAATGTGCCCCGTTAGTGTTAGGGTCGGGGAGAAACAGATAGAACAAGAGATAAGACAAGAATCAGGATAAGACTGACTTTTACTGGCTGGAGAGAGCTCACGGTACAAGATGGATGCTGAATTAGCCGATGATACGGGGCAACTCACTGAGAAAATTGCAAATTTCTGTAGTGTCTTAGAATGCATTCTTTTTACAACAAAACTGTCATCCATCCATCCAGAGATCTATTTTTTATACTTTCTTTTGCCCAATGTTTCTCAATCCTGGTCTTTGGGGAACCCTGCCCTGCACGTTTTAGTTTTTTCCAACTCTAACACACCTGATTCAAAGTCACTGAACTGCTCGTCGAGTTCGTTACAAGCCTGTTAATGAGCCATTCATTGGAGTCAAGTGTGTTAAAAGTATGGACACGTCTAAAACATGCAGGACAGGGGTCCCCGAGGACCAGGATTGAGAAAAACATCTTTATCCTATTCAGGGTAGCTGAGGGGCTGAAGCCTATCCCAGCTGACATCAGGCAAGAGGTAGGCAACATCCTGGACAGGTTAACAGTCCATCAAAGGCCAAGGCAGAGACAATAATGCAACTCAAACTCACTCCTAGAGTCAATTTAGATAACTTAATTAACCTGTTTTATTTAGAGAGGAAGCACGAGAGGCACAGGAAGAACATGCAAAGGCACCTGCACAGCTGTGAAATTCTTGTTGTGAGGCACCAGTCCTACCCACCACATGCAGCTTATCACCACCACCATATGTGTATAAACACTATGTTGGTTAAAACCCATTTGTATTCTTTGGCTTTCAACACCAGCAGGGCTTAGTTTTTTATTTGATCTTATTCATTTGTATAAATTGTTTTTTAGTCGTTTTTATGTCTGATGTTTTTATTTGTTTCTTTTTTTCTATTTGTTTTTATTCTGTATCATGATTTTACTTGTGTGCTTTGTGTACTTTGTTCAGCTTTGCTTGTTTTAAAGTGCTTTATGAATAAAGTTGGTATGGTATGTTTACAGAGAGCATGGTGCATTATATAGTACATATGTGCCTGCATATGGACATGTTTTAGGAAGGAGGGGACTCTTTAAAAATAAGAAATGATGATCACATAATTGAGAAATTTGCACAATTATACAAAATAATAGAATTTATTTGCCATTTTGTATTCTCATTTTGATGTATTTTCAACTTGTGATTAGCTTATGAATTATTCTTGGAAATATTCTCTATAAGTCTCTTCATCTCCTCCAATTTCTACAGCTAATGTTACATTTCTTGGCAGAGTAAAATGGGAGACTAATCTTTTCACAAGTGTCATAATCAATTTCTCTACAAGGAAAGTGTTAGATGCTGAGACCAGCAGGACTTCCTCTCTCTGCTACCTGCAGGATTTGAGTCGTAATTAAGTGTCTTGTTGACATGAATACTGTAGTTAGCACTCATGTGGCTGTCAGCAGATGTGTAGAGGGAAATTAATTTGACAAGGCTAAACTCTGAACGGTAGGATGACAATCGGTAAAGGTGAGATGGTGTTTGAGGTCAGGAGGAAAGGTTTGTTTTATTGGTTTGCTCTTTTTTTTTAGTTGATTACTTGAATAAGAATGAATTGGATGTGGGAAAACATCAAGCGGCCACAGAGATGACTATAAGGTCTTTGCGTAGTAGAAAGAGCTCGGTTGATGATGGTTTTTTTACAAGCCTCTGGCAAGTCAGTGCTGTAGCTGAATGCACAGGACAGCAGGCAGCCATGTGAATCACTGGCAAGCAAACAGGTGACTCCTCAGATTCATTGTTATGGATCAAAACTGTTGTTTTACTTAAAGTCGACAAAAAGCCTTATCTTTGTTACTAAACCATACAGTATGAAATCTGAAATTATTACAAACACTTCTTATATTCCTAGTTATTAGCTAGCCTCTAGGGCTTGGGGATGAATCAGTTTTATGATATGTTTTTATGAATAATAGGAATTTTCCCCTTTAATATCCACTGTCAACTCTATTTTTGGGCTTCCGTAGTTAACAGTGGGCTCTCCCCTCGCCACAACTGTTTCACACAGAGACACACACAAAGCTAAACATGGCTGCAAGGAAAAGCTCATTCCCAAAATGTGTTATCATTTATTGGGAACTGGTTTGGTTTTGGGACCTCAGACTCTGAACAAGCAACGACACATTGTTAGAAGGCTGATTGTACCAAAGCTGGCAACACAACCAATATTTTTCAACAACTGACTGCAGTCAGCTGAGCCGACACTTAAGAAATTCTCTTGGTCGTCTGAATATGTTTTTTATTTTGGGAAATTGTATGTTGAAATACCGGAGCCTGATGACTGATGTGTACGTGGGCCGGTTCGCCAGAAAGCATCAACGATCTGAGACTCCAGAATGGAGTCGGAGTCAGAACTGTGTCTGTCTGAAAGCACTAACAGATACACAGTGAAGTGAAACGTCATTTCCTGCTGGAATTTATCTGATCATTGACCACACTGAGAAATGCTGCTCTCTACGAGATGCAGAAGACAGCAGCGGCCTACAAAGTCCTTGCTAAGAGACAACCAGTATCACGTATGATGAGAAAAGCTTTCAGGGGAAAGTGATGATGACGAATGCTGTTGCGTTGCATATCACTAAAGATGTTGTTCCTTTTTAAAAGGTGGTAAAGCTCGGCTTTATTCACGTTATTTACAAATATACAGAAAAGGCATATTTACTTGCAAGCACTTTAAATGTAATGTTGTTTAAATTTAATCTGTTGATAAAGACAAACTGAAACTGGAAATTGAATTTGGTGTGAAAACATGCCCATCCCACCTAGCTTCCTCCATTGCTGAGGTACCTCAGCTTATTTTATTGAGTGGTTGCCTACACATGCATTAGGTCAAGCTGATACCAGAGCGACTTCTCCTGGATTACAAGGTAACACACGCCGTAAAGCACTTGTGATAAATGATACAATTTGATTAATTTAAATTAGATTCGACCACAGAAATGGTGACAGCTCTTTACCCTCAAAAGAATATCAGAAAAGATTTCAGAAAAGCCAATAATTAGAGGCTAGACATCTAAATTGTCTCCCTGTAATGTGGCTACTCCTTTAAACACAGTCTGCAACGCTGCTAGTGATCTGAAATATTTGTGTATTACAGAATATTATTTAATTGTTTTATTTTGTCAACGCTCTGACTTTAATACCCACCTTGAAACCTCCGACAACATTTGACAAATACGTCTAATGTTATATTTTGACTACTTGGAGGTAGGTAATTTGTTTTAAATATCAATATTTTATCATTAAATAATGAGAAATAGTGTAATTGATGTGCTAGCTAACAGTGCATAAAGCAGGAATTCCAATTATAAGTAATGATTTTGGTCACCTTTGAGTCCAATTTTGAATATCCTTTTTGGCTTTGTTGTTTTGTCTTTGCAAAAAAAGCATTCTTTTGGAAAATATCAAGCATTTTCAACTGCTAAGTGCTCTACTACATGTTCACAGTTTAGCTGCTAACTGTGCTGTTTGGTGGAAGCGTACAGCCGTCTGCTGCCACTGTAATGTGAGAGCTGTGAGACGAGGAATCTGAAAGAAGAAAATGTAGTTATCCGTGCAGTTATCCCTGCAGCTAATGGTACCTGCAAGGTTGGATGGAAATTCTTTGTGGGTTTTTATGATTTATATTTAAAGTGGTCATAAAGTTCACATTTTAAAGTAGTGGGCATGGATGGAGCTTGACATAAAAAGTACAATTTTACAATCGATCCATCTGCTGCAAGATTTCAAATGCCAACTTTTCCTCCTACTCCCCCTCAGGATGTTTCACGACATCATGAAGTCACTTGTGGAAGTTTAAGCACCAGAATTAAATATTTAATTTTAGGGAAGTTCATGGTTTTGGTTAAAAGAAATCCTTTTACAAATTCAGTCAAATGTTAGGCAAAATGTTCCCATTTACAATACAGTTCTGCTCCATTACTTAAAAGTTAATATGAAAATAATTATTTGTGCAGCTTCTCCAGGAGCCTTTGAATGTCATTTTTTAAGGTTATTAGACAGCAATTACCTTTTTTTATTTATTTATTTAGTTATCCTAATGACATGACCCTTTAAAAGGTTATCCAGCTGGCTGGTTGATAATTGTTTTTGACATCATTTCGTGATATTTCAGGACCGATGGCCGGGGTCAGACGTTAATGGGCAGAGAGGGCAAGTTTAGGAAATGCCCCTGAAAATTAAAATGAGGCAAGAAAAGCCTCAGTAATTAGAAGTAACTATTTCTGCCATCATCCGTGTTCGGTTTTTAAAAAAAAACAGAGTTGTTAAATTTTCACACATGAAATCAACCTCTGACCTCTTTTGGGTCATTGAGGTGAATTGTGTTCGTATCTGACTGATGGTGATTGCACTGTTTTGTGGCTGCACATGTGGATGGAATAACAACACCGTCTTGAATGCAGCGGTGATCTATTCATGTGATATTGTTCTGACACCTGCAAGTGAAAATTATAGATTAATTTACTAGGATACAAGAGATTGACCGTAATGGAACAGCTTGACAATCAGAGCCAAGAGCAAAGGTGGAAAACAAATTTCTTACCATGACGTCTGTAATAGTATAGCACTCTCATCCCATTATTATACTGCACCTGACTGTTATCCTGGCTATGAATGATTTTCAACAGATAACACTGGCAATCTGAGGGGCTGAGATTATCATGTTAGTTATTCAGAGGAGCCATAAGTGGCACAGATGAATTGTGCCTGTTACTTATGGGGTAAAAACCTGCTTAAATTTATTTTCCACGGTATAAAAATCAATTTACATCATTTGAGCTGCTGCAGTTTGATTCCTTCGGGGATTCATGTATGCAGTTGATATTGCTGCATCGGTGCAAATGAATGACAAATTTCTGCACCTCATGTATTAATCAAGCGACTCCTGCATCACCAGCTTGCACAAACACAACCCTGCGATAATGCATTAAGAAAGCACACCGTGTCCTATGGCGTGAAGAAACACATAGGTCGGTTTACACGGTCGAGTTCATACAATAGTTGCGGCCGCAGACAGATAGCGTGATGGATAGGCTGGAAATATGATGGAGAGGAGAATCAAGAGGGTGAAGGAGGACAAGACCTTGCACATGGAGTGTTTGGACTCTCATCACGTTCAATAAACAGTGTACTCAGAGAGTCAAATATTTATCGTTAATACCTTCCTGAGTCCACACTGCTGTGGATAAATAAGCTCTTATATTACATGGGAGAACTGTCGATGAAGTTTAATAACATGAGCATTACTTCTTAACTGGATGTTACAATAATAATCTAACCTGAAAGCACAAGATGGAACAAAAGTCTGGAATGACTTTTCTTTTCTCCACATATTTCTGTATGACAATAACTGTCCTGCAGTTTCAAGTCGTAGTCTGGGCCCTAATTTAATTCATCCGCTGGTTTAATTATATTTAGTCTGTTATGTGTGCAGTTTGATGGTCCCCTCTGCCTTTACTGGTCATCCTCAATCTTCACCTGACTGATTAATTTTACACTTCAAGAGATTTAACACATAATGTTCCATTTTCTACACCCACTTCATATTGTAATGGAGCCATTGAGTGAGGCGAGAGGTGGGATACAACCATGGTTCAAAATAAAGGAGGGGTTCCTCCCCGAGGAGTAGAACAGTCTGCTTTCAGCTTATATTTTCTGTTATTTTCCATAAGGTTCCTGATGGTTCTTAAATGACAAGAATAGCATAAATGTAGAAGAATGGCATTATATTGATCCATTCTGTTCCCATCAGCAGCGGGACAGCAACATTGTTTGCTTGTTGTGTGCCGCCCAGACGGCAACCACTTGATTTGCTGCTTTTTGTGGTTGTTAAAAGAACAGCTGCATACAGTAGTCGCAAACTGCTTTTGGCTGTAATCCTGTTTTCAACCATGTTGCCGTGCACTAATACATATGCGCGTACACTTAACTCGGTCATGGTGCATATAAATAAGGCTCCCGTGGCCCATCACAGGCAAAACACAGAGACAAATTAGACAAGAAACCATGCACCATGTTTCGAGTCTATTCTGTCAACTGTGTGTAGTAGTGTAATTTAACCTGTGTGAAGGTCCTTACTGTTGTTTTGCTGGTCTCTGTCTCCCTGTAGCAGAAAGCAGATAAGCCATAGTAGCTTAATACATACACTATGTATAATTTATTAAAAAGAACATTTTATTTAAAAAGTTCCCATGTGAGTTCCCAAATTTCTCTTTTCTTTTCTTTTCATTCATTTGATTTATCGTTTTACTTTTTTAAAGGAGAAGGTGTAAACTTGTGCTGCTGAATCAAGGGCCCTCTACATTTAGGGTTAGCTCGTTTAGTTGCAGTGATGTGAGCTCCAACTATCATGTTGAATGAGTTGCGAACTGCAGCACTCTAATTCTTTAGCCTTAGTTACAGGCTTAGACTCTTGTAATCCACTTCTTATTTTATATATTATGTCTGTGTCTATTGTATATCTTGTATATTATATCACAGTGTCTAGAACTGTCACCTTGCAGCAAGGAGGTCAGAGACTGTACAGAAACAAGATGCCCCGCTGAAGAGTTGTTTCCTTTGTATGTTGCTCTTTTCACATATGAATTGCGTCGGAATGCGAACCAATGGAATAGATTCCATTGGTTCCTCCTCAGTGATTAAACTGATATGGATTGACCCTGTATCGGTTGTGCTTACACAAATAAAACCACATCAGTTTGAAAGGACTCGTGTTTTCTGGCACCTTGGGTTGACGTGCCCAGTGAGAAGAGCTATGACACATGGAAGCAAGGAGACACATTAGTATGATATGTTTTCCTATCTTTCTTTTCACAGTTTGTGTCCTTGTTGCAACTTCTTGTGTGTTTTTACTCAGCCCGTTTTTTTTTTTTTTGCTAGTCTTTGCTCCCTCAATGTCAGACCAGCCCACTCACCTGTGCATCTATCAGAGTCTGCTGAGCTTTTAAGTCTGAAATGAATTCTACCTTGATTCCTGTATCTGTGTGGTCCAGATCTGAGGCATACCTTTAGCTACCTGGCCCAAAGAGAATATTCTAACAGGCTCCATTTCCTTTTCTAAGATTATTCACTACATGTGAGAAACTCACTGACATTTTTCTTTTTTCTTTTTTGACATTCTTGTAACAGAAGAAAACTAAAGACAAATTTGTTTTCTGTTGTGCAATGATGTAGATTTCCAGTACAAATCCGTTTGCTGAGAGAAATCTACATATATAGTGCAATGAAAAGAAAAATATTGGAATTTCTATTTTGGTGCCGTTTGCATGATGAGTGCATTTGGTGTACAAAACAAAATATCACAATGCACAAACACGAGGAATGAAAGAAAATGAATGAGAGCTTCACAAAAACATGTAAACTTTGTCAAACATAATGATTCATGGTGGTTTTTTAATCTTTTTTTGATAAGCTTTATCATACAGAGAGCCTGCTGTATTGAGTGATAGAAGAAGAACCAGTGATTCTATGGCTGCATACACGGCTTCCCAGCAGTGATAGCAATAAACTCACCAGCCTCTTCAGAACCGTGTCGCACTCACAACGTATTTATATGATATTGATGTGCAACGGAGAGGCTTTTGCAGCTTTCATTGTGCATTATGCTTTTAATTCAGTAGCAGCACGCTATTTAAGTGAAGTAATTACATATTTGGCTGTCAATTTGACAGGCATTAAACTGTCCACGGACATCTGCTAGACTTCTTCTGGGCTTCTTCATGGCACTCTGAATTAAAGTGAGATGATGACAGTAATGGTGTTTTCAGTAATAAGCATATAGTATCTGTTTACTGTGTGTGGAGTACACTGTGCTGGCAGCACTGTGAGATTAAATTGCTTTAAACCTCTTGAAAGTCCAGCAGTGATTTGACTTAATCTTGATCAAAAGTCTGTCTAGACTCATTAGAATCCTTCAAGTAGTTTTATTTTCTTCTAGGAGTCAACCTCCTGGTGAAAAATGTGTGGATGAAACACAGACATTGAAAAAAAGGGGTGGGGGGGGAATAATAGGGCTATTAAAGTTGCAGTTTTGTGTGCTTTATTACACAGGCTCAAACAGTGCTGAGCACACACAGCTTGGGATTTTATTAACTGTTCAAATGTGTTCATTTTTGCAGGATGATATCCGCCAAGTCGGACCATCAAATGTCCGATTTTCCGAGGATGACGAGGAAGGGGGAAGTCACAGCCAGACAAAAGTTGAGACTTGGGGTCAGCTCTCTCTTTTGGTGGAACTCTGCTGCCAGTTTGAGCAGATGGTACACTGACATACAGAAGAGCCTTTTCCCAAAGGAAATGACCCAATATTTGGCAACAGCCTCAGAGACATCATTTTTTTAACTAAACTCACATATTCTCAAGTTATTTTCACTGGATATCATACAGCAGGTTAAAATGGAAAGATTTTAGACTTTTTCTCACTCAGACGGGACTGATTTCAGACATACTCTGGTAGTGATTACATCACCTGTGTTCCTACTCTCTATACTGATCCCATCCAAACAGAGTTGTGTCAAATGAAGGCTTTTGGGGAATACCAGGGTACTTACTTACGGTGCGAGCAAATTTGTTTAAGAATTAAAAAACCTACTTGATTTCCTCTCCCAATAACAGATGGTAGATAATGATGCAATTATTAAACATTAGCTTCAAATTGCACTCAGTGAATGAAGATAAGTGCATCTCTGAACACCATTACTTTCCATTACATTCAATCAGTTGTTAAGATTGGTTTAATCTGTCACTTTCATGAGTAGCACAGTGCTTTAAAAGAAGTGATTCCCTTAATCAAGCGGTGACTTTGGTTCTGTTCCATTCAGCTTCATTTCTGTGTCGATCGTCCTCATCAAGACTGAGAAGCTGAGGCCAGTAATAACATCAATCTTATCATTATAGCTCCAGCGTGTGACTATTTTAGTCTAAAAAGACAACAACAAGGTTGTTACTCAGGTCTTGTGCTGCAGCATAATTTGGCTCAGCATACTTCTGATCTGAACTGAACGTTTTTGGCCACCTGTTTTTTCCTGGAGTATTTGTATGCAGCAAGTCATTTCATTTGGTAGTTTTTGGCACAGTTTGAACTCAAAGATTGAGTTTCTTACTTCTCAAGCCATCCGTACACTTTGATACGTGAGAAGCCTGTCTAACGAGGTTGAGTTGTACCAGCTGGGTTCTAAATATTCATTGTAAATTCTCTTCACAATCTGGTTCCTTTGAAAACTATGTGGAGGAATCTAGCAACTCGATGTTAAGCATAGAGTATATAAGTTTCTATGCTGGTGGTCTGCTGCTGGTGTCCAATCTCTGAGAAACACCGGGTCTCTCCATACTGCATCGATTCTGCCATGCAAACACTGTAGCAACACAGTTATTTGGAAAAAAAAGAGGTACCTTGTCTTTCAGACACAGGGTTTTACATATTAGAGCGGAAAAATAATTTGGTTCTTACCAAGTCTTAAAATGAGTTGACAGGTGAGACTAAAGAGGTGTTTGGTCTTAATGCATTGCACCGTGTCAGAAAAACTAAACACAGTATATCAACACAAACATTTCATACCAACTGCTAAGCACAGTAGTGGAGGGATGATGATTCTGGTTGGATTTTCAGCTGCAGAACTTGAACACTTTGTAGTCACTTTTATAGTCATCAACTCCTCTGTGTATCAAAGTATCTTCTATCTGTCCAACAGCTAATGCTCGGCTGAAATTGTGACGCGCCCTGAGATGACATTGTTGTGAATTGGCGCTATACAAATAAAGATGAATTGAATTGAATTGAATTGAATTGAAT
>JAOXYM010000017.1:5670567-5685270 GCA_028567055.1 Leptatherina wallacei | reverse complement strand
AAAGTTCATACACTTGACTGAGGTTTTCCTTTTCTTGTTTTAAGGACGTCTGTAAACACATTAGGTGGCATGAAAAAAGCTTTTGGATATAATATCCCAGACATTCGCCAAGGATGAAGTTTTTGATGTAGTTAAAATAAAGTTAATGTGTTTCTTTAGCTGCATGCCTCCTATGAACCTGCACTTGGGTCTTATTGACGACACGTATCATAGAAGATACTGTTTTATCAAAGATTTCAGACTTTCAGTGCTTCCATGCAGTCATCTGTACTCTTTAGCAGCATTTTAGGAGACAGAAAAGCCATTCCAACATTTTCAATCACAAACCAAAAGTTTGTGATTTTAGGAGAAAGGACAAATCCTGTCACCGTATCTGTCTCATGCTTGACTCAGGCTGCTAAATGTCTGCAAAGCCGTGGCTTCTCCTTGGCTTTTCTTGTCTTTGTGGAAGTCCTTCTAATACATGCTGACATGGTTTCCAAGAAGTTGTCATGTAGACCTTCAAAAAGAGGAATAGCTAAAGAATTCATTCAGGTAACTTACAAATATATTCTTGTTTAAAGCATTGGAAAAAAAACTTTTTTTTCTTTTACAGAAAAAAAAGATAATAATTTCTTTTTTTTTTACTTTATTAAGATCCCCATTAGCTGTAGCCAACCCACAGCTATTCTTCCTCGGGTCCAAGAGAATTAATATATACAATAAAAAGAACATGAAAAAACAGAAAACATTACCAAAGCAAACAAAAAAAAATGAAATGCAATAAATTAAAAAAGCCATGTCATTTGTACCTACGTATACCATACACAATCTCATATACAAATATATACACATATATACAAATATATACACATATATACGCATACATATGCATACACACACACGCTTTTTAAATATATATATATACATATATATGGATATACACATACATTCATACACATATAGATTGACATATAATATACAATATACACCTACTCTATTTAATTTATTATAACATATATATTTATACTTATGATTATCTACTTTAACAGATGCTGTTTTATTAATATTTTGAATTGATTGATTGATTGAATTGAATTGATAATGACAATGAATGGTGATAATATAGCACTATATCACATTTAAAGGGTAGGGACAGACCCTGCACAGTCAGTCTGGATAACATACAATATATTATCACACAAGGTACTCATTGATTTCACACCCATTTTTACCGGAAATCATAGTAAAGCATAAAATCTATTTTAAATAAGCTGTCAGGAAAGTACAGCAGGCACTCTTTTTCCAAATGAGTTAATTTGAGTTTCAACAACAATGACATGAAACTGGTCTTCAAGCCTTGGTAACAAGAGTGTGTACATGCTGAAGGAAAAAGAGCTGGTTCCCTTACTATTCTTTAAATGTCACCGTATTGGGTGAAAGCAAGTTTTTATAGTAGTTTTACATGCCACACAAAAGTTGTAGAATAAGTTTAGCTTTATAAGGAGAGCTCAAGATGTAAGCAAAATGTCCATGAGATGGATTTGAAACCATTTCATTTAGTGATTAGACTCTGATTCATCATCTCAGCACAGTGGTGACATGAAGAAAGAGAGAAGATTAGAAAGGACCTCTATGGAGTCTTGATGCTGGTGGTGGATGAGCAGAGATGGGAGTGGGAGGTGATTCTGAAGAAGAGGTAAAGATGGTGGAGTCAGCCTGGAGGGACAATAACAGAACTGGGACTGACTGGGTCAAAATGAAACAAGCAAGAACAACACCATTGGAGCAAAGTTGTGATGGCAGAATTAAGAATGAAATTAATTTGGCAGCTTGTGAAAATAGAAATGAAAAAACACAGCATAATAAAGTGTCCCAACACCAGAGAATGGATCCCCTTTTTAAATTTAGACACTAGCTCAATTTGTGATGTCAGTTGTGGCTCATGAGAGAAAAGTAAAGTATAGAGTGGTGAGATCCATTTTGTTCTGAATAGTAAATGTGTTTATTCCAAAAATTATTCATGGGAATTTGGGGCGAACTGAACTTTAAGTTCAAAATTCTTTCCTAAGCTTTGGCTCATTGGAAAATCTGTGTGATACTATGTAAGCCTGCACATGGTTGAGGCTGAGGAGACATCCAAGCAACTGTGTCAGCCCGTCTTCTAATTAATACACCCTCTTGTTTCTATACGGTGAATCATATACCAGTAACCTTAATGACCCCCACTATCAAATCACTGCAGTTCATAAAGCATAAAACAACCACCACTTTACTTTGTGACGTATACCTGATGGAGCTAAACTAGAATCTGATTATAGTTTACTAAAAATCTCATGGAATACCTAAACCTTTAAATGACTTGACTTTATTTGTTAAAGACATTTTGATTTTGTTTTGTTGCTGGTTTTTTTTTCCATCAAATTCAGAGCCTTCATGTGAGATGTAACGGTTGGTAAGTGTGTGCGCTTCTGCATCTTCTTTAAAAATTAGCATTTGAACCCAACTGATGTGTTTCCACCAAAGCTAATCAAAGCTAGAGTTGATGTCTTTTGTTTTGGAAAAGCTAGATGTTAGCAAGTGTCAGCGGTTTTCCGACCAGCAGGGAGGCAGCTCAACTGAGTGCTACCTCCCTTATTAACCTATTTTAACCTAAGGCTAAAAAATGTTCTGGAACACTCAGAGCTATCCACTGATCCTTTTTATTCCTCAGCCTCTGAAGAAACACGAAATAAAAAACATTGGAGTGGTCAAACCTTTAGCTTTTATTGCAAAGTGTTGACTTTGCGCTCACATTTTTTTTGGGAAAACTTCAAAAACCCAAATCTTTAATCGTTACTCTTGAAGATGTTGATGCAGCATGTGTGTTACTCCAGGCTTTAAAGATAAAACCACACAAACTTTGCATTGGCAAGATTTGGATGAAATTTTGACTGAGATCAAAGTAGCCTACCCATGAGCTTCATGTTGATACTGTTTACACAAGTTGCATACATAACCCACTTTTAGACTGGTAATAGGTCCATGTGACAGGGTGGCCTGTGTGAGCGGCTGGAAACAGTGACGCAACCAAAGAGGAATGCAGTACAAAAAATATTTTATTAATTAAGTATGAAATAGATCAGGAGACTCACACCATACTATTGTGGAGTAGGGATGGGTGTATCGATACTTTGGAGTCGATATTTCGATACCAGCCAGTCAAAGTATCGGAATCTATTCTGTTTTGAGTATCAAGATGCCACTCTGCTGATTAAAAACATGCCATTTGTTTTAAGAAATAAAACTGCATGTGAAGTCTAGCCACAGTGTATTCTTTCTGTCACATGATTATGTCAGCCTATCAGATGTCACGATGATACTGCTTCTGTTAGTGATGATGTTTTGTTTTGATATTTTACGGGTTTAATGAAGGTTATTGCGCATTATGATATATCATATTAATCTTATTACTATTATGTGTTTTATTTCCCATCAAAATTGTGAAAAATCTAATATTAATCTGTAATTTCATTATTTTGTCATTTTAAAAATATTTATTTAATATTTATTTAATATTTAAACCTTATCCTTCAAGAGGCAAAAAAGTATTGGTATCGATGAAAAAGTACCATAACCTAAAGGTATCGTATCAACATGAAAAATTTTGTATCGCCCATCCCTATTGTGGCGCAGCCCAGCCTCCACCAGCATCAGCCAGCAAAATGACCAAACTGGCACAATGTATCTCCTCTGCCACTGATTGGGCTAAACTACTTCCCTCAGAGGTGTTTCCTATTTCATAAAAAATAAACACTACATTCTAAATTCTCACTATTTTAATGCTAATATCTATGACCTACCAACTCAAAGAATTATATAAAACAAACATCGCAAACTAACCCTAAAACCAAATTCCCAATATCTAAAACCAAGTAAAACTAAAATCACCCCCCACACACTTATCTCATGGCCTCTCCTGGAACCTTTAAAGAGTGCTCAGGCTCCTGGGGAAGCATTTGCCCGAACATCCTGGAGAGGACACCAGACAAGTGAGCACACAACCCATTAAACTATTATCTACATCTTGCACACACCTTTACACATATGTACTGTCTTAAACCATACAAACGTCACTTTTCTCTTGCACAGACATCTGCAGTGATGGCAGAAATGTAACGTTCGGGAGATCGAAATGTTTGGAACAATTGTTTCGGAAAAAGAATCGATCTTTTAAAACGTTCGGAACACATTACCACAGTGACATCTGGTGGCCAGAAAATGTGATTTCGAAGTATCGAACTCGATAAACTGGAACGTTTTCATGCGTTTTGTCTGTTGTAACTTCTTGTGTTCAATTCAGTTTTATTTTGAACATATTGAAAATAGGATGTTCTTTTAAAAGATTACGGAACATCCACGTTAGTTTCAGTACAGACTGGAACACAGTTTCGATCTTGCCATCACAAGGCATCTGGAAGACAGAATCACATATAATTACATTGTTCAATAAATACCAATAAATAAAAACATTTTTGTACAACTATATGCATATTTAAAGTGAAAAATGTGAATTAAAGTGCAATACTAGGATTTAATTTACACATTCCATGTAACGGACTGCTACTCCGTTACAGTCCAGCATTAGAATCATTAGAAAAATAGCAATAAAATGTTCAGAACTTGTTGAGCACATATTTCATTGAGGACAACTAACTTTAAACAAAAAATATGTAAATATGTCTAATCAAATAACACTAGACTCACTATTTCATTGGAGCTTGAAGGACTTAGTCTAAGGTCCTATACACACAAGCAATTGGCCAATTAGTTTTTGAGCCCTGAAAATAAACATTTCTGAAAATGCCTTCCAGAGTAAAGACTTTCACTGACCCTGACTGTAACACAAATGTGGCCTATAAGGCTTTTGGTTTGTAACATTAGACTGAGCGCCACTATCTCCTTGGTTTAATTGCAATGGTGGACCAAAATAATCAAACTTTTTATGTATTTGCATTTAAATGTGGAGAAACCAACTATATTCGAGGAACAGATGTGTCAAACAAATTATTGAGTGAATCGTTACATCAAACAATTCAACAGTAAGGAAACCAACCTGTTATTGCCGGTTTTTGACTAGATCCCGTCAGACCATGACAAACCCTTTCTTAAAAACCCTCATTATGTGTCAGATAAGGGTAATTTGGGGGAAATAAATTGGCAGAATATTTGTTTGGATATTTAAAATCTTTTGTTTTTTTTTCTTTTCTTGCATTTAGAAAATACTTCTTGTTCTGCTACCTTGCCCTGAAACTTTTTTTTCCTTCAGTGTCTATTGATTTTCCCCTGATTTGTTACCATTGTATATTTCTCTAAATGCTACGATGCAGTGCTTTTGTTTGAGAGCGGAGAATCTTGCCTTAGCAAAGGAATCATTAATTTATATTCATATAATTTTGTGAGGCTAAGAGAGACAAATTAATATTACAAAGCACAAGGGGCAGTTTATATATTTCATAGTACATAGCTCCTATGTTTACTTCCCTTGGCAGCTTTAAAGAAATTATATCACTGCTTGTGGAGATCCATGATTTAAATCTATCGAGAGCATGTGCATAAGTCAGTTAACCTGAACGGTTTGGAAAACATCCATAGCATCATTTATTAAACGCATAATTTGAAAAATCTGTCATGCAACCGCAGCTTTATGACCTTGTTTTTCTTTCATCAGAGCAGCCTCAGATGCATGAAATGTGGATCAGTTGAGATTGCAGAGCAGAGTGCATCTCTGAGGGGCTGGACCTGGTTGAGCTGGCAGCACACAAATTATTCAGGCATGGATGCTGAGGCGCATTCACACGTTGGTGTCACGTAGAGTTCAAAACCTAGCAGCTCTGCGCAGGTGGACTCTGAAACCTCTGCAGATAGCCCGAGGGGCTATTGGCATCTGTTAATTTGAATTTGACTGTGTGGGTGTTTGCATGAGTAGCATTGAATAGTTTGTAGTTAGTGTATGGCAGCTTTGGTGTAAATGGAAATAAAAGATACAGTATACAGCATTAGATCTCTTTTTAGAGGCGCTGTAACAAGTTTTTACAGTATCTGGCAAAAGGTTAGACACTTTGACCAGAGTAATGCAATAGTACCATATACACTAAAAATCCCTTAAAAATCCACATAGATATCGATATTCCATGTTGCTGTTACAGCTAGTTCAAATTGGACATGTTCAGAATAAAGAAATTCAGTGTGAAAAGGTAATTACATTTTTGTCACTGTCAAAGGTGAAGATTACTGGGATGAAAAACTTTAAAGTTGAATTTAATCCTGTTCGTTTTCAAATTCTCCTGTTCGAGGGGAACCGAAGACTTTTATGATGCTTTTCTGTGCCTTCACCTTAATTGTAATGTGTGTAAAATTCAATGTGCCCTGGGAAAATGCACTGTTGAACACTGAAGCATCATTACTCCAGAAACCAGCTGCTTGAGCATGGATCTGTCGAAGCAGAATTTAAATTTTGATTCGTCCATTGATTGAACCCTCTGGAAATTGTACTGGATACAACTGTGATCTGCTTCATGGTGAGCCCAGATAGATTTTTGTGTGTGTTAGTGGGCACCAAAATGTTATCTGTCTTTTGATTTCTGTTTGTTTTTACACCCTTCACCTATGGTACATTTCTAATTTGCATTATTTAAAATAATACTACCTCTAGGCTCCAGTCCCCCGGAAGCCTACATTGGGAAAAGCAGTTAGTTCTCTCTCTTTCCTGTTGATACTACCTCATTACATTATCCTCTTACTCCTGCCATTTTATGTTCATTGATTTTAAATGCTTGTTTTTAAGAGGATATGTGTTTTTAAAGTAGCTATGTTTACATGGGTCACTTTTGATCCAATTAAACATCCAATCAGAAAAAATAGGTGTCATGTAAACATCTCAGCTGATCCGGTCAACCTCAATCAGAAAGACTTTTCAATCCAATCGAGAAGGCTGGTTTAAACCTTTTCACGACTGGATCAGCAGGAAAAAATGACCATCTAAACAATCATTCAGATCGTTTCCGGATGTAAGTTGTTTCTGTACATGCTTGACCCACATGGAGTGTGTTTCAAGGAAGACTTGAACAATGGTGGCAGCAAAACAGAACAGGACTGTGGTAGATAAGTCTTTTTTGGAAACTGAAAGAATTTGTGGGATTTTTTAGCATTTCGTTGATCAAAAGATTTAAAATAAACAAAAGAAAACCTACCTTCTTCCAAACTAGTACGCACTGTGCATGTCAAAAGTGTTATTGTATTAAACCTGTCCATCATAGAAACTCACAACAGATCGGATCCAGCGTACACGTAAATGTGTTGCCTGGAATCTCCGATTAGATTGATTTCAATCGGATAGATTGAATATTTATCACTTAAATGTAGCTAAAGTTTGGTTTGTTCATATGTTCATTTGTGTTTCTGTATTTTCTTTTTCTCTCTACAGGGGTCTCTTGGCCAGGTCATGTTTGCAAATCAGAATTTGTTCTTAAACATTTAACTTGGTAAAATAAAAGTAAAATAAAATAATAATAATAAAAAAAAGGCATTTGGCTGCATGTTTCTAGAAGTGATTTTGTCCCTGTGCGAGTAAAACTACAAATGTTATGTGGGGCTATAGACCTAATGTTCACCTGCAGGGCTGATATAGTTACTAGATTAGTTTTAAGATAATGTGGGGGAACTATGTCATATTTAGTTTGCTACTACACATGTACTCAGTTAATCAAGATTTTCACAATGGAGCTGAAAATAAACCATAAATGTGGTCAAAGAGTACAAAATCAGGCGCCAAATACTGTGCTCCAAAACAACAAAATTACTTTTCTATGGACCTTTTCTTCTTGCAAATATTTCCACTCGGTGATTCAAATGATAATTTCAATGTAAATGACTATTTCAATGTAAAGATGTTTCATTTCTCATGACTCTCTAATGTGACCACAGTTATTACAGCAGTGTATTGAGCATGGGTGTTGGAGAGAGGAACACAAGCATTTCCTGTCTTAGTATATGAACCCTCCTGATAAAGTCTTAATCACCCTCTGGCCACCCTGTATAAAAGTCTAGCTCTGTCACTGGATAGCAGGACTAATATCCTACAGTATATGTGGCTTACATTATACCAAATTTATTCTGCAAATGGCAGGGGGCTGGAGCATAATCAAGCTGATATCTAGTCTTGAGAAATTGGGTAAATCTCCCAGTGGCTAAAGGTGGGAAACCTTCAGATATATAGTAGCCTACACCCCCAGAGACATACATCTGTAATTCTGCTCCACTTGTATAAGTCGTTTACTGTTTCATGGCTCATCTGTAAGGCCCAGTTCATCTGACAGTACAACACCTTCAATGTCACTGGACTCATATTCAAGGCTGTGGGTTGGATTTTAATGAAGAAATTGGCACAGAACCTCCCAGCAAGCTAATTTAGTGTGAAAATGTTCATAACACCTCAAACTATCGCAGCTCATTTGGAAAAAAAACCAAGCAGACTGTTTCACTCACTATCTGCATTAGGTTTAGAATATGTACATGTGTTTTGGTAAATCAGGTGAAAACTGTGATTTGTAATTTGTGCAATCGGTTTATCCCTGCTGAGAAACTGATTTCTTATTTAAAATTAATTTCAAATGAAACTGACTCCCACAAAATATAATCCACTTGATTAGAGAGTGATTGTTGCCTCAACTACAAAACAATCAAAACAATCAGAAGTGCCGCTCTGTTGTATAACAAGTGCTCTTGATGCAACTAAATCAAGCATGTGATTCATCACTTAAATTTATTTCCGAGAGCTTCATCAGTTCAATGCTTTTCAGTTTTTTTGTCGTCTTTAGTGTGTTTATGCAAATCTTCACAGCTACAAACAACACTCACTAAACAGCCTTCTTCCTGTGGTTGGTGGATAAGTTGCTGAATTCTGCAGTTTTAGAGGTGAAACTTTATTAATAAAAAAAATATGTTCAATACAACTTCACTGAACTTATCAAATGATTAATTAACAGGAAACGTAAAGAAACACTGCTATATAGTTACAGACCATAATTAATGTCAATTTAAGCTTTCATTTATTTTAATTAATAGAATTCTTTCATTAAAAACTGTGTGGGTGTCATTTACTGTACACAGGCAAAAACTGGGCTAATAAAAAGCTTTTTTTAATAAATGTTTTATGGTAAACACTATAAATGCTGTTCATGTGTCATTTGCAGTATTCATCGTCATTAGCACCTTTTCTTTTCCTCCAATACAAACACAAAATTTATACTTCAGCAATGAGGTTAGCACATCAAAGATGCAGCATGACATGCAGACGGGACATAAACATGATTCAAACTCACAGACACACGTGATAAAGCATAAAGGCCCTAAGGATACTTAAACATGAAAAGCTGGGGTGACAGAAGCAGAGGAAAAAATGAAATATAGATATCGTTTACATATAATCATATGAGACAATATACCAGGAAAATGATTAGCACTGTTACTTCTCAGTGAGGTCTGGGTTAAAACCTGCCGGCTGGCTTTTATCTTTTCTTTTGGAATCTGCGTCCTTGTGGGGCTCTTCAGTGAGTTTTGTTTTCCTCCCACATTTCAAAAACATTTATTTGACATTATTTAGGGATTTTAAACCAGCCGGTTGTTAGATATGGTTGTTTATCTGTCTGTGTGATGGATCGGTGACCTGTTTAAAGTGTATATTCCCTCTTGAAAATTCAGTGTTTGATTTTCTTTTTTTTTGTCTTTTTGATGTTTCACAATCAAAAATATACCTTGGAGATGCAAATATGTCGATCCAAGGATGTAATCCCCCACCCTTAAACAAATGAAATAAAAGAAAAGAAAATAATTTGACCAAGCACGGCTCAAAAACCCCTATGATGGTGAGCAAAGACATGGCCAAGTTTCCCTGTGCCTGGATGCGGGTCACCTGGGACCCCCTCTGGAGCTAGGCCTGGGGGTGGGGTACGGGGGCGAGCGCCTAGTTGCTGGGCCTTTGCTAATGGGGCCCGGTCGGACTCAGCCCAAAAATGCAACATGGGCTCCCCCTCCTGTGAACTTACCACCTGTGGGAGGGACCGTAGGGGTAGGGTGCAGTGTGAGCTCGGCGGCAGCAGAAGGCTTGGACCCTGGCGGTCCGATCCTCGTCTGCAGAAGCTAGCTTTAGGGGCGTGGAACGTCACCTCTGTGGCAGGGAAGGAGCCTGAGTCGGTGCGCGAGGTTGAGCGGTTCCGGCTAGATATACTTGGACTCACCTCGACGCACAGGTGGGGCTCTGGAACAAGTGTCCTCGAGAAGGGCTGGACCTTCTTCCATTCTGGAGTTGCTCCTGGTGAAAGGTGTGGGCATACTCATTGCCCCCCGGCTTGGTGCCTGTGCGTTGGGGTTTACCCCAGTAGTTGAGGGGGTAACCTCCCTCCACCCTCCGTTGGGATGTGCCCGAAATAACTGACCAGGGAGGCGTCCAGGAGGCATCCTAACCAAATGCCCGAGCCACCTCTTCTAGCTCTACTCTGACCCCCTCCCGGCTGACTGACCTTATCACCCTATCTCTAAGGGAGAGCCCGGCCCTGCGGAGGAAGCTTAATTTGGCCGCTTGTATTAGCAATCTCGTTCTTTAGGTCACTACCCAAAGGTGAGGGTAGGGAACGTAAATCAACTGGTAAATCGAGAGCGTTACCTTTTGGCTGAGCTCCTTCCTCACCACGACGGACTAATGCAGAGACCGCATCATTGCAGACGCCGTACCGATCCGCCTATTGATCTCTCGCTCCATCCTTCCCTTACTCGTGAACAAGACCCTGAGATATTTGAACTCCTCCACTTAGGGCAGGACCTCCTTTCAGACCTGGAGGGGACACTCCACCTTTTTCCAGCTAAGGACCATGGTCTTGGATTTGGAGGTGCTGATTCTCATCCCAACTGCTTCAGACTCAGCTGGGAATCGCTCCAGCGAGAGCTGGAGATCACGGCCCGATGAAGCCAACAGAACCACATCATCCGCAAAAAGGAGAGCCCCAATCCTGAGGCCACCAAAACGGATCCCCTCAACACCTTGGCTGTACCTTGAAATTCTGTCCATAAACAGAATTGATTTTCTTTTACAATACTTTTCTTGTAGTTGTGTGCATCTATTCAGGTTGTGTATGTTTTACTTATTGGCTTTTTGAAGTTCTTTTTTATTAGTATGTGGTCTGTTTGCAGCTTTGCCTTTCTTTGAGCTCTTTTGTTTCCATTGTGCTTTAGCTTTGAGATGAAGAAAAGCTGTCTTACAGTATAGTATACCTACATGTAGACGCCAAATATGAAGCAATAAAACCTGACTTGATGGCTTTATTTTCTTTTGACAGAGCTATTCTGTGAGCAGTTTTCAGCCTCTTCACTGTAGCTATGCATTAGCACTGCAGTAAACAGTTTTCTGTACAACTTTAATGTTAAGGAAACAAACAGGCATTAAAGACCGATAACAATCAGACATCTCATCTATTAGTGTAGCTGTGGGGTTTTAGAACAAATCCTAAAACTTACTTCAAACAGAGTATCTGTTCCCTATAGGCCTATTCAGTAGTACACGCCTGGTGAGTGTAACACAAATGTTCCAATAGATTACACAGCACATCTAGAAGTCATTAAAGGAAGAACACGTTTACACCCACTCTCAGCTACACCTACATTTACCACTGATAAAGAGAGCAGTTACACAAGTATGTTCAGAAAATGCGGTTTAATGTGGAGTGCCAAATAACCCACTGAGACACACAAAAAACAAAGTCTCAATGGCCCTTTAGGAAAGTAGTGCAATTATGTTTCTTTTCTGTGTGCAAAAAATAGATTAAACTACAAATAGAACAAACTAGTGGAAAGAACCTTGATTGGAAAGCTTGCAGGCCATGAATGCACTTTTTATATCACAGCATGGGTTCACTTGTGACATACATGAAACACAGAGTGCAGCTTATTCATTGTGCTTAGTTGCAGCTTGCTGAAATATGTAACCAAAACTGTCTCTCTTTACAAATGATGCTGTTTTAATTTTGATTATGCATTGTGAACCTTTCATATTCAAACACATTAAGTCATTTGAGATCATTTAACCCTTTATAGGGCACTCATTGAAATACTTTATGATAAAAAAATTTCAACCTCATAGTGCCATTGTGGTGCATAACAAGAATCATATTCTGTTGTTAAATTTTTCATAAAAATTTAATTTTCATGGAGAAAATCAAAGGGAACAAAGTGGTTAAAAAAAATTTAAAGATTGACTGGTGGAATATGTTAAAAACACATGAATAATTTGAAAAAAAATATTAGTTTAGAACATTATTCAACATTTTAAAACACAATAATGATTTAACACTTGATAAAGAACATTTTGAATCACTTCAAAATAATTACAGTATAGAATATTAATGAACACTTTAGAACCATATGTATTTATGAAAGATAGAATAACATAGAATACTTTCTAACTTTCTAAAATAATTTAGAACATTTTCAGCATTTTACTGAAACAAATACAGCCTTCTCAGTAAGTACACATTATGATTATTAGTAATAATTGTTGTATACTTATTGTAATTATTTATTAATATCGCTATATTATGAGTGATAATGGTCACCTATTTAATTGAAAAGTATTACTAACAATAATAATTATATAATATATAAACAAAGGAACAATGAAAATACAAAAATTTGTATTTATGTATAAAACAATGCAAAATCATGCAAAAACTGTCATTTCATTTCTTATATCCACTATTTTTAGCTATGTAATTTCTACAAGTGGGTTATATTTCTTACTAAATAACTGTAAAATGCTTGTTTGGTTAAAAATAAACCCAAAAAACTTATAAGTATAGCTTAGATGCATAGGGCAAAGGACAAAAATTAAGCATAATCTACACAGGTCTGTGTTTACCTGTTTAGGACATATGATCAAATTTGATGCCTCTGTTTTTCATGCTATAATTTCACTGATTTCACAAAGTCTAACATAAACAACTTATATGTCATTATTTAGCACTACTTCTCAACCATCTTAAGTGAAAGTTTCTAGAACGTGCTATGATTAGTTTTAAAAGTCTGAAGGTAAACAAGGGAAAGATCAAGCCGCAGGATGGCACTTTTTCGTTTCCAATAAAACATTGATATTTGTCGCGTCACAGAACACCCGCTGATTGGACCAATGACACAATGACACAAACTGTGATGAGCTTCATCCCCGCTGATTGGCTGGACCAAATAATGTGATTCTACTAGCGCAGGAAAAGTCGCAGTGGCGTAATTTAGAATGTCGGCTGAAGTGATCAAAAATAGTCACTTGCCCAGTGATATTCCCAGACAGTTTATTTCATCACCCATCACTCTACTCTAGACAATAGTTACCACTTCCTGCTGGATGGACAAAAGTGAGGTCAGAACTGGCAAATAGAAAATATATCAGCTGAAAATGAACTCTGATGGTTTGCTAACTTTCTCCTACATATCCAAAATATTGCAGGTTATTGGACATGAATCAGGAGAAAAATTCTATATACTTAATATATAGGGAATTCTAAAGAGCCATGTAGAGATGTTGTATTGGCTTACGGACATTTAATAAAACAACGTAAATGTTATATTATGTAAAGATGACAGATAGAAAATTTAAATGTAAAAGACTCAAGATAGCATGACCCAAATGGGACTGATCATATTTATAGCCTTGCTAGGAGTAGGTTCCAGGAAAAGCAATGCTGGTCAGTTTCTGCTCAGCCTTTGATTCACATTGAAATATATCAGCAACTATATGTGATAGATTTCCCAAAAGTTTTTTTGGTCATTGCAGTAAGAATCCTGCCAACTTTCCTGATCTCTGGAACTCCCTCTATGGCCCCAATGAATCTAATAAAACCTCTATTAAAAAAAAAGGAAAAAAAGTGAGGTATCATAATAAAAACATAATGCAAATTTGCAAATCTTAAGTAATACGTTTTAATTTATTTTTACTTTGTCATACTTTGGCAGAGTTTCTGCCTTCAGTAGAAAAGGGTTTTTTTGTAGTTATGAAATTGTGGAGCAATTTCAGAATATTGTTTCTTATTGTAAAATTGCAAAGACTTTGACTAGTCCATCATTTAGATTACACAATCCTATCAAAAGAGTCTGAGAATCTGGAGAATTTTTTGTGCACAGGGGACATGACTAAAAATCTATATTTGATGTCCATGATATTTGGGCTCTCAGATGGCATTGCATCGAATTGTGTCATAAACACATTTTCCAGACTAAAGAGGAGAGGGACCATCCAGCTTGTCATCAACACTAGTTCAAAAACCTGCATCTCTGACAGTATGATGGCGCCTCTGAAACATATTACACATCTAAGTGCAACATCACTGCTGAAAGGTAAAGGTTGAAGACCTCGCATCCAAACAATGTTTTTTACATGGAAGGCAAGACAATGCTAAACTGCATATCATTATAACATGCTGTTTTAGTCGTATGCGGTTTAGACATTGACATGTACACAGTGACTGTAAAATGAATGGACAAATTATCCGGGAGGTTTGTTAAGAGCTGAAAAGAAGCTCATTGGGAGGTTCCCACCGTCGCCATCCTAGCAACGTAACGAGTCTCATGACTCCCGGAAAACCCAAAAATGGGCAACGAGGAGGCGCTGAGAGGGGGGGCTGGAGCGTGGGGAGGGATGATTGA
>JAOXYM010000017.1:5634203-5664346 GCA_028567055.1 Leptatherina wallacei | reverse complement strand
GTGAGACTTGAACATGATTAAAACTAGACATGAAACATGGCACAAGACTAACACAGATGACGAGACATAACATTGATGCCATCTGTCTAGTGAATAAAATATTTAATTTCTATGCCGGTAGGGATATTACAACCTCCTTCCCCTGTCACCATGGTGATTAAATCACCTCATGCCAGGTGGTTGCTTCTGCTTACGGAGTTGCTGTACTTATATTCAGTAATTAGCAGTGAAAGATCATAATGAATGGCCCGGGGTTTTGGCTTTAACTCTCATAGAGATCATGACCACATTGTTGTTGTCAGTCTTTTGGAAAGGTCATGTTTTGGGGCATTTATTCTAGCCTTGTACTTTGGACATGGTGGTTTGGTAAAAAGGTTACTGTGAATTATCATGTTAAACAAAAGCTTACATCATCGTTTTTTCATGGACACTTGCATTCTCGCATGCAATGTGTGTGTGAAAAGACTCACTGACTAATTTATTAGGGACACCTGTTCAATTACGAGTCAACACAAATAGCCAATGCAGCCAATCACATAGCAGCAACTCAATGCATTTACACATGTAGACTTGGTCAAGATGATTTAAAGGGATACTGTCTAACTTTTAACGCAAATATTAGCCTAATGTGATTCATAATGGATAATTTCTGGGGTCAATATACAGTGTTTAACGCGGCTCGGTGGTCCGAGGGGGTTGCCCTCTTTAGAAACCAGACATTGTAACTTTGCTGGAGCGGATCCGTCTCTCATGGGATCATGTGACCCGGGGCGCTTTGCTTTACGGTTCCCCATGTATAAACACAGAGGGCTTTGCTTTGTGCTACTTTTTCCTCCGCTTTGATCTAAAGTTTGTCATGGCTGAACGAAGTAAGAAGGTGAAAACGGTGGAGATTGTTTAATTTTTCGACAGTGTCGTGTGGCCTGTGGGAAGTTACAGGTTTAGCACCGCTAGTGGCCAAAAGTTACACGGTATCCTTCTATGTGACTTTGAATGGTTGTTGGTCCCAGACTGGTTTACAGAGAATGGTCAGAAGAAGAGAAAATATCCAGTGATATTTCTAGTGAGCAGCAGTTGTCTTAACCAAAATCTCTGTTGATGTCAGAGGTCAGAGGAGAATGGATAGACTTGTTGGGGATGATGGGAAGGCAACAGTATCTCAAACTAGGGATGCACGATATATCAGCTTCAACATTGGTATCGGCAGATGTTGGTCATTTTTCAAAATAACAATATTGGTCCGATAAGTAAAACTTGGCCGATATTAACAACAGATATTTATTTCTGGCTGTTTGTGTGTCGGGTGGAGGGGTGTGCTGGCCATGTAGTATTGTTCTGGACATGTGACAGTGATAGTAAGGCAGCATTGTGGGCTGTTTAACTGAAGTGGAGAATGTCTGCGGCGTGGTAGTTTTTCACGGTATCGAAAGAAGATACTCGAAAAGCAGTATGCAATACTTGCAACATCAAAGTAATGTGAGGAGGATGTTGCATCAAATCATTCAACACCACCAGTTTGATATTTTCTGTACCGCTTAATCCACGCAGAGTCGCGGGTGGGCTGGAGCCTATCCCAGCAAGTATCAGGCGAAAGGCAGGGTACACCCCGGACAGGTCGTCAGTCTGTCACAGGGCCACACAGAGAGACAGACGCACACACTCACACCTAGGGAGAATTTTAGAGAGACCAATTAACCTATCATGCATGTCTTTGGACAGTGGAAGGAAGCCGGAGTACCCGGTGAGAACCCACGCATACACGGGCAGAACATGCAAACTCCACACAGAAAGGCCACTGTTTCAAACCCCTCCCCAGCCCAAACCAGCAACCCCCTCTGGCTCAGGCTCCACCCGGGGCTCGAACCAGCAACCTTCTTACTGTGAGGCTGCAGTGCTAACCACCACACCACTGTGCAGCCCACGGTGTAACAGTTTGATATGTCATCCGAAAAACCACCAACCGGAGGTTGAGAAACTTTGGCGTGAAGCTAACGCTCCTAACGTTAACTTTAATTTTGTACAGAATTTGAACATCTTAACTTAATCTTTTTAAAAACAATATTGTTAAATATCGGTTATCGGCCATTGCAAAAATATCAATATCGGTATTGACCAAAATTACATTTCGGTGCATCCCTATCTCAAACCATTGCTGTAACCTCGGTTTACAACCAAGATTTGCATCTCTGAACGCAGAACACATCCAACCTTGAAGCAGATGGGCTATAGCAGCAGAAGAACACACCGGGTTCCCTTCCTGTCAGCTGAGAACAGGAAACTGAGGCCACAATTTACACAGACTCACCAAAATTCCACAAAAGAATATTGTGAAAGATGTTGCCAACAGAGCACGAATGTGGTGGCACGGGAGACTCTCATCACGGATGTGCAAACTGACAAACCTGCAACTGTGTAATACTATCATGTCAGTATGAAGCAAAACCTCTGAGGAATGTTTCCAATACCTTGTTGAATTTACACCATAAAGAATTAAAGCAGTTCTGAAGACAAGAAGGTTCCAGCCTGAAACTAGCAAAGTACACCTAATAAAGTGTGTATGTGATGAGTTGAAGGTAAGATTGAGCTCTTGTTTCAGAAAAAAGTGGCTCATGTTTAATCAACTAGTGAAGATCATCCATAAACAGATGCTGCCATTCCAGACAGAGTAACTACGACAACAATCCAAACTGTTTTAATCCACAGGATATTAAGTATAGGCTACTTTTATGTGCTTTGTGCCATCCAGTTCTTAATCTGTGTGAAGCAGTTTGCTCTAAAATGACTTTTGTAAATAACTGGATCTTTTTTCTTCTTTTTTTTGGAAGAGGCATTATGGTACTTAATTGTAAACAGGGATATGTTTGAGTATGACCTAGAGATTGCAGTATTTCTTATGCAACCAGCACTTTTTCTTCATCTGTGCTATTTGTGCCTACCTTATGTGCAGTTGGGAAATTAAGTTATTAGAGCAAGTAAACACGGCAAATTGGAAAATCTATGAATCTGACTGCTGGAGAGCATCTTTAAACTGGAATACATCCACCTGGAAATTTTATGTTAAGTGGGAAAACTGTGTGCACACTTTAAATAAAACAATTGCTGCTCAATTATTAGCATCCATAGAGGTCGTAGCTGAGTCCCCGTTGCATTCCTTTAAAATGAACTATAATTAAGTCTCATCAACCAGAGAGAATCATAGTATTGACAGTTAATAGGCAATGAAATGCCCTGAGGAGGAAAAGGTGCCACCTCAACCCAAAACAACATCTCAATCATGCTTCATATGATCCAATGTCACAACATGGGAGAGATAGCCTTTACGTAGAATAAGTTCTTGCAGCTATCAGGACATCAACTCTGCTTTAGGGTCGTTATAGAATGGTATCAGAACAAGCTGATGTAACTCACTGGGGAATCATGAAACAATGCTCAGTTTTATCTCCTCAATGAAAATTTCATAAGTGGGAGTCTTTTTTCAGGCCAGGTTGGGACAAGTGTGAACAGCACTCTGGATGTGCCACAGGAACACAGAGTCAAACTCTGTGCACTTAAATGAAATAAAAACCCAGCACTAGAGGAGCTCTGTGAATGATTTAATTCATGTAGGGGTCAGGGTCTCAAATAATGCATCTTGCAGTGTTCCAGTGTGGAGGGTCGGGCTAAAATACAAGTGAAATAAAGAAATAATGTTGGCTTATGCTGCAGATTGCTGAGATTCTCATCTGGAAAGTTAAGTGCCAATCACATGAGTTTGAAGTGTTGCCTTTATCTTGCAAATGATTTTTGCGTCAGTATGATTGGTTCATTTTTACCTTGAGCCCTTGTGACTCAAGGTGCCTTGCTGTCTTTGGGTTATCACTTCTACTCTGCTCAGACACCTGATAAATTATCAAATACATCTGCACGCCAGCAACTATTCCCATCTCTTCCACCCCAGTACTCCTCACAGTAGGTTCAGAAACCCTTGGGGTCTTAGATTTCTCATTTCCCAACTTTCTTCCCCCTTTTTTTTTTTTTATCAAGCGCAGCGCTGTATTTTATCTAGAAGGACAAAAAAAATGTCTCCATACCCCAGACCGTTACCATATCGTTTAAAGTGCTCTTTTGTGATCAATTAAAGCTTAAACTTATATTTAATTTTACAGTCAGATACTTTTTGTCAGCTTCACTAGTGCCGAGTGGGCAGCGGCAAATTCACTGTCTCCCATTTCTCAAAGTTTAATCAACATGCATATGCCATCTTTTGTCATAGAAACACCATAAATCTTTTAGCAATCAAATAAAATCTCTGCCTGTCTCTCTCCAAATGCAGACCGAGCTGTTCAAATATAAATGCGCCCTTCACTTTGCCCTCTCATTGGCTCTTATTTTAGGTATCCAGCTGTAGCAGCCAGAATTCTGAGATGGCCTCCTGTAGAAAGCTTAGTCAGTGGGGATGTTAAACACACACACACACACTTCCATTATGAATGGGGATTTGGATGTTGCTCCCGGTCATATCTGACCCTTTCTTTGTGAAACAGCTTTGTCTTTTTTAGACATTATGTCCCTCCTGTTTAATGATTAAAGTCTTTTTGTTCATACATGCTCAGGAGTATGGTTAAATTGTCATATGGAACTGGAGTTAAATGTTTTTTCTTTGTTTATGGGGTACAGTTACACAGATATCACTGTGGTGCATGTCAACAAATGGGAGTGTTATCAAAGAGGGAAAAAACAACAGAAAATTTATAGAATGCAGATGGGAGCATTTCCTGGTATAGATTGGGTCCCCCAATAATGGTGTCTATAATAATAATGATGATTATACTCCGGAAAAGCAACTACAGTATATTATCACATTTAGTCTGTGCACATTCAGCACATTCCTGGTTACAGCACATTTCCTCTCTAAGAGACTAGTGGCATCTATAATGGAACATTCTATATTGATGGGAATGACAATTACCCCATCAATAAGAGGGGTGGGGGACAGGAAGAAGGTGGTGGGGGTGATGGTGGACTGAATGGTTTGATGAGTGCAGAAATTACTTGTGTGTCAACCCCAAAGGAATTTTTGGAGTGAAATGTAGACGCTGCACGTTTATTTTCTCTTCAGTTTGCAGAGCTCAACGGTGACTTCTTGCTTCCTGCAAGCCAGAAAAAAATCCAACATTTGAAAATGTTCATTAAAGGAAGCTCTGTAAATGTGAGAACTAATTCCCATATTTGTTGTCTAATGAGATCAGACAGCACATCCCCTTGTTTTCTATTTTAACCTGGAGCTTTTGAAAAGATAGCGCCGTGCATACAGTCAAGCTATTAATCACTAACATTGTCTTACCTTGTTATGTCTCTTCAGTTTTCTTTCAATCTCCAACAATATGTTTTATTTCTATGCAGAGTTGGGTGAGAGAACACTTGCACGCATAATCAGGATCAGAGGTACTGCTTTGGATTGGTTCTATCTATATTTATGTATAACCCTCATTCCAAAAAAAAAAAGTGGGGCAGCTGTGTAAAAGGTCAATAAAAACAGAATGGAATGATTTACAAATCTCACAGACCCATATTTTATTCCTAGAAGAACATAAACAATATATCAGAAGTTAAAACTGAGGGCCAATAAAAGGCTGGAGAAGTGATTGGCACAAATCAAAAACAGCTGGAGGAGCATTTGATAACTAATTAGGTTCATTTGGAACAAGTCAGTAACATGACAGGCTATAGAAAGAGCATTTATAGAGGCAGAGCCTCTCAGAAGTGAGGATGGGCAGAGGTTCACCAATCTGCCACAAAATGTGTCTAAAAACTGTGGAATGTTTTCTGAAATATCTTCAGTGTAAAGTTTTGAGGACTTCAATGATCCATCTACAGTGTAAAATATCAACAAAACATTCAGAGAATCAGGAGGGATCTTTTTGCACATAGGACAAGGCTGAAGGTTAAAACTGGATGCAGGTAATATTGGGGCCCTTAGGCAGCACTGCATTAAATCCAGGCATGGCTTGAATCACAGCATGGGCAACACTTCCAGTCGACTACTCTCTCTAAACTAAGATTCACCATCTCACAGCATCTCCATCAACCCTCTTCCACCTCCCATCAATAAAACTGCTCCATTTCACAATACTAGAATCAGGAAAAATAATGCTGAAGTATTGTCCACCCATCACATCAAGACTCGATTATACATTTAGCTGAATTTCCAAATAATTTCAATAAAAATCTTTCAGATGACCGAAAAAGCTGCAGCCATACGAACTGCTACTGACAGAAGAGATCACATTTCTTCTACATTTGATTCCTCTAACTTAAAGATGGCATTGTTCCGACCTCATGTGAACCAGCTCTCAGAGTGCCGGCCTGCTAGTGGTCCACAGAGTCTCCCCGCACTAAAATGGGAGGCAAGGTGTAAAGTCTTTATGCTCCTCTTCTATGGAACAAAGCCTAAACACCCACCTGAAACAGTTTATAACGTATTGTCTTTGAAAAAGATTGTATTTTAACCACTTGTATTTTTCTCACATGTTATTTCTTGTGTATTTTAGTTCTTATCACTTGTGCTTGAAAATGGCTAAATCAGTAAAGCCAGGTTGACTTTTGTAGCATTGATATTTCTGCAAGAATATTTAATAGTGTTACAATAAAGGGAGACTGTCTCTTCCAAGTTAGCATGCACTCAAAACATGTTTTACCAGCGTGATAACTTGGGATTATAAATCGTTTTTGTAATATGATGTTGTAGCATTATCATGATTAATGTCAAGGTAAGTAGTCCACGTTGAAGTCTTGTGTTGAAGCGTGAACTGCAGCTCTGTTGGAGCTGAGGATTGCAGAGTGTCAGTGAGAAGAACACCTTTCCCTGATCATCTGACGGCAGACGGCTCCTCCCCGCCTCCCTCCCGTCTGCCACGCAAAGCAGCGGCTTGGACACAACTCTCTCCGCGTTTCTACACACAGGCTCATGTGTGCGTGAGCCGGAGTCGAGTTATCTTCTTTAAATAAGCAGGGACTCCGTTCCTCCCGCCGGCGACTGCTTTCACAATGCATCAGTGATGAGAGTAGCCGAGAGGAAAGACGGACGCTTTTCTTCTTCTATGTGGACCAGCGGTGCGCCGGAGCGCGCTCCGTGGCTCGGCATCATCACCATCCTCCGCTCCTGAGATCAACCCAAACCTAAGAGGCGCGCTGAGACCCCCAACGAACCCTGCGTGCGAGGTAACAGCGAAATTTTCCATCTACTTTGCCTAAGTGAAATGCGCCGCTCCCGAGAGACACAACGGCCCTCGTTGAGCTTTTATTCAACACTTCCAGACAGTCTGACTAAAGAATGTTTTGTCCTGAATTCACTGGCGATTAATTTATTAGTTAATACGCAGGAATAAAATCCACTTATCGCCTTGCAGAGAGCTGAATCTCATATTTTGGAACATGATCATATACACTCAAGGCAGCGCTTTTGTCTTCTCCCTGCAGCTCACATTTAAATCCTCTGTAATGGAGTAGCTGTTGATCAAACTAATTAAAATGCTACATTCAATAAATTAGCTCCAGAAGCTCCCAAGAGCACCTTCATCTCTCTAGTGTGACATCAGCTTCACTAAAAGTTTTTTTTTCCTTCCCCCACAACTGAAGTTCTACATGTAATGCTGCTGGTGCCTATGGGAAAAAAAATATACTCTATTATGATGCTCAAGTCACCGTAGACTCAATCAGACAAGAGCAGCTGATGATAATTGCCACTCTCCTGCTCTTGGTGAAATGTAGCCTTGATGTGGCGTTGTTTCTCTTTCTCCCCCCCCCCCATCATCACGTCTCCTATATCTGGTATCAGGCTAAGTCAAGTGAAATTCCAGCTGCTTTAACCGTCACAGGATGCAAATTGCCACGGGCTGCGCAATTCATCTTTGATTATGAGCATGTGGGTGTTGGCTTGTGTGAGCCTGTGCTTTTAGCTGCACAATTTCTCAAAGGCATTACTTGCTATTTGTCTGGAATAAGTTTCTGTAATGAAAATCAAATGGAAACATAAGGCACTGTTTATCAGCTGTAGCCCAATCCTATCCCTTGGCTAAGAGTAGTTTTTAATTGGTTTGCATTTAAAATGGGTTTGATCTTTTGCAGTGTTTAGTCATCAGCTGCACAACCATCCTCCTGCTGTAACAATTACTCTAAGGGCTAAAAATGATTATTACATTGAGAGATGCTGGATACGCACGCAGAAGGATTTTAATTATACTGTAAAATTTATTTGATTTGATTTGAATCTGTGTTAAATTTACAAGTCAAACAGAGGCGAAGGGTTTTTAATCAAAGCATGGAAGTTTTAAAAGTGGATAAAGAAATGCATCATAAATGAATGAAATAAATCAGAACTTGAAAGGCTTCAGAGAGAAATTAAACTGGTAAGAAAAGTGGGAGACAGGGTGAAAACAATGGCCAAAGGGTCAACATGAAAGAGGGGTCACCCTCATTATTTTTATACCTGAATTAACAACATAAATGGGGAGACTGTGAGTCTCTCCATGAATCCAGAACAAATGCTTTGCTTGAATCTCATCCTGAGACAAAATGGGTGAACCAAAAGCAAGGTTTGAGAGAAAACCCGCAAAGCTGGATGGTCAGGGTTGATCGGCGTGACAGTAAGAAAGCTCTTTCGAGCCTAGCTGTGAATACGGCGGAGGTTTGGGGAGGTGTTATGATTTCTAAATCCCTAGAGAAACCTTGAAGTGTCTCTGTGATGTATGACTGGACAAATGCAGAGGGTCAGTGTATGTTACACAACAATATGAGGAGAGTTTCATGTGGAAAGGACAAGAAAAGGAGGGAATGGGGAGGGAAGCTATTTTTTTATACATTTCTTATTAGGTTTGTGTTTAATGTAGTTTATCCAGTTGAGCAAAGAGGGGGAGGAAGAAAGGAACAACAACACCAAAGCATACTTTTTTTTTCCCCAAAAAAAGTTTTTCTAATCAAAAGCAACAGAAAGTAACAAGAGAATAGGATTAATATTTGATGAGGTTATGTTTCCTGAGTTAAAGGATGAAAACTATTAGCTGAGACATATAGGAGATTTGTTAGAAATGCTAATGAATTCCTAAGTTATTCTTTTTTGTGGTTGCAGAGCTTGGTTGAGTTTCCCTCAAGAGACAAGAGACTAAATAGCTTTCATGAGAGAATCAGCATTTTCTGTAAAATGTGCACAGTGCATTCTTAAATCCTTTAAATCTGTAGCAAAATCCCACTGAAATTAAAACACATGAAAATATGCTGTGTAGCCTATATTAGTTGCTTTGTTTTTATGTACATTTATTGAGGCAGATTGCAAAGAACCCGTCCTGGCCCACATCTGCAGTTTTCTTACAGCCCACATTTGGCCTTGAATGACAGCGTTGGCTCAGAGTGAGTGGGAATGTCCAAATGTGATAATTCTTTAGGCCTTTGAACCGTCTCTGGTTCTCACAACACTTATGAGGCATGCTTATGATATTCGCACCAAAGATAGCCAGCACATTACTCACTTAAGTCCTTGTTAAACCAAGTTTAACCCAAGTCAAACTCATTATAACCTTTATTCAACCAGGAAAAGTCTATTTGAGATCAGAGATCCTCTTTTGCAAAAGCATGCTGGCAGGTAACACTCGTCAGTGCTTCAACTGAGCCATGAGTGCTAAAAGTGGCCCAGATTAGGCTCAAATGTGTGGTCTGTAACATGCTTGTCAGACCGGCAGGTTGGCAGCTTGAGGCTGTTGTTAGTCATCACTTAGCATCACCTTTGATATAAGCTCCCCCTCGATGCATTTGCATGTCAGTCTCTTCATTTGTGTTTTGAATCTTTGAGTTGTGTGATGAGCTCTGAAGTGACAGAATTCCCCACTGGAGAATTTTCCACTGTCTGTTGCTAACTAGTATTCTCTCTTTGTGCAGTGAAAGAAAAATAGTACTGAGTGTGGAGGAGCTGCTAATGACACAGCAGGTGTTGAAAAGCCATGAATGTAAAGTAACATTAACGTTAGCAAGCTGACATAACCTTAAAGACGCATTACTGAAATTCAGTGGTGTGCCTCCTATCAACGGCTAATTCGGCATCCATCTTGCATCCTACCTGCACTGTGTGTGTCTTATCTTGATTCTGGTTCTTTCTCTCTTTCTTTTCCTCTCTTCCTCTGTTAATGTGCTCTTGCGCTTCTTTGTTGAATCAGCCATGCTACATGTTCAAAATGGCCAGTGTGTTGATATTTGCTTGCTAGCATGTGACACGGTGCAACATTAGCTGAGTTTTAAAGTTGGAAAGTTGCATAATGCGTGTTTAATAACGAAAATATTTATTTCCACACAAAAAACCCTGAGCTTTGTTAGATAGGTTGTCATTAGGTTTATTAGAAAAATGTTAATGAAGCTATTATCAGTTGTAAACTGTTACAACTTCCATCACTGGAGAGCAAGTTAGCAGCTAGGCTAACTGTCGTTTAAGCCTAACACATAGGCTGTGTCTCAATATGTAAGCACACTAAAACGTAGTGCACACTGGAATGTAGTGTGTGCACTAGCTTCTGTAGTGCACACTTTCGTGGATAACGTCCGTGAACTATAACATTAACCATTTGTGCAGTACAAAACAATAACCTGTTTACGTCTGCTGAACCAGCTAAAAACTGCTTACATTTATTGTCTTAACTGTACTGCGCCGGTTTAAGTCCCGCCCCTTCATCTACGTCGCCAATATGGCGTCTGTTTACTGCCAGTAGTGTGCATCGTTCTACATTAGATTTTTTTCAGCCATTTTTAGGGCAGCATCCGGGTACTTACAGTGCACTGAGTTTTTGCTTAAACATGCGTGTGAACGCACTATGCACTTAAATGTAGTGCTTGAGACACAACCCTTAGCCTAACTGCTACTACAGTCAGCAGCAGCCATTTCTGGAAAGATTTCAAAACTTGACGGCTAGCTCAAGTTTAGCTTGGCTAGCATGTCACATCAGCTGAATGTTCGAGTGACAGCTGAACACAATGATTAATGAAGCAGTTTATTTGTTCATATTTCCATGGTAGTGCTGGGCGGTATGACCCAAGCAGTCATGTAATGATATTTTTTTAGATTATGATAGTTTGTGATATCTTGTGGTGTTATTACAGATTGCAATCAACTCATGATGTGTTCTTTGTTTAAGTATTTGTTTTTCAGTGATGTTGCTAGGTACCCATCCTGCGTTCCTGACGCATTAAAATCTGAAAAGAGGTTGTAAACTCACTATCGATGCGTCCCCTCATTTTTCCCATGAAAACCTTTTCACTGAAAAGGTGAAAAGGCGTTTTCCACCTGTGTGGAACAAACGAAAGAGAGTTGGTTTGCAGATAAACTTAGAAAACATTCCAACTTGATAATGTTGATGTGTGGCCTTTATCTAAGTTCAGTTGATAACTTCACATTAATGATTCCTAAAACAACTTCTGCTACTCTAGGCGGGGAAGTTATAGTCCAATCCAACTTATTTGTTAAGAGACCTCCAATGGATACTATTGCACTTTGCAGACTACAGCCTGAAATAAATATGTAAGCAACCAGGGCTTTATTGTTAAAGTTTTATCATTTTTTTGATCAATTTTACCCTGAAAGATGCATGCCTCTTTTTTTGGCAAAACTTCTTTCCACCGACAAACGCTCTCCCCTCCAACCCTTGTGAAGATTTAACATTCTGTTTACTCCCCTTGTCCTAAGGGTCAAAAATTACCCCTCTTCACTAAAACCCTAAAATAATCCAGCTTCATTGAATTTAAAATTCCAAATCTATTTTGCATGATGCAACAACCTGTTATTCATCGATTCAGCTCCATTCAATTCATTTTGTTTTAGTGCCACTAAAAACACAGAGCACATCATGATACTTATATGTGAGTTTTCTGAAAGACTTCTTATAACCAGTGGACATTAGTTTTTATCTCAACACAACTGTGATAATAGTTTTCTTTACTAAAGTAGAGGTATATTATTACTATTGCTAAATGTACCGCACAGATAAAATGGGCAGACTTTAGTTTGGAATGAGTTTTATTGAACGAAAACAACAGTCATCTGAGGTACCTTATATTATAGCCACTGATTCTCCAATAGCAAAAATGACCCCAAAGAAAATCTTTGTACCCTGGTAGTGTACAGCTTTAACTGAAATATGAACAAAGACTTTGTTTCACTTTTTTAATGTTGGGGCCATTTTAGGAAAAGTAATAATCACCCCCCCCCGGGGTGACAGTTGTTTTGTAATCAACTTTTTTTATAATAGTTTGATTTCATACACATACATGAATATGTCCGTTAATTATAACTAAGTTAAATCATGCCACCATCAAAGGAGTTTAACACTACAATTTAAGAAACAAAAGAATAGAAGAAATAGAAAGAATAAAATGTTTTTCTTAAATTGGGGGGGCGTGGAATTTCTCAGGTTTACACTCAAATCACCACCTGTGGGTCCCAGGGACTTACTACATTGAAAACCTATCAACATCACTGGTGTGACAGCTGCAAAGCTTGGCAACATCCAAAGGCTCTCACTGACTGTGTTGATGTCATGCAACATACCAGAACTAGAATCATACCTTCAGGTTAAAAAAATCATAGAAGGATGCTATGCAGCCGCCTGTAGACAGGAGAGAGCACAGAGATGGAAGAAAGGAATGCACAGAAAGCAGAAAATGAATGAGAATCAAAATATGCAGTGGCATATTGGCAGATTTTGACAACACACAGACAATTAAAAGACAGAATGTAGACTTTGTAATGGATGGATGAATGATATGGACATTACAGATATTACATTTACGCACAAGGACTGGATGCATTCTGCTGAGAATGTGTACTAAAACCACAAAATTACTATGTTTAGTGTTATGAAAACCATATAATAATAATTTACATACATGTATGCATAAGTGCACAGTTTACGCCCAAAAATTTAGACAGAATACAGAAACCTGAAGAGGTGTTGGGTGAAGAGGCATTTGGGAGCTGAAAGAGCCGTCTCTTTTTGCTGTGCTGAGCCAAATGATCTGGATCACTGCAAAAAGGGCAGGAATTCCCATCAGTACAACTGAAAACGTTCCCTCACCATTTCCTTTGAAAAACATGAAAGAGCCTCACTAGTACCAGAGTTTGGTTTGTCCGTTCTGGGCCACTGTACAAACCTGGCTGTACAGCATGGAGTACAGTGTAAGGGAATATTGCTACCAGATTTAAAAGGCTACTTGTATGG
The DNA here is from genome assembly GCA_028567055.1 of Leptatherina wallacei. Lineage (NCBI taxonomy): Eukaryota > Metazoa > Chordata > Actinopteri > Atheriniformes > Atherinidae > Leptatherina > Leptatherina wallacei. The sequence continues at coordinate 5,651,114 of JAOXYM010000017.1, read as the reverse complement.
AAGGAAAACATATTGATTAGTTTCATTTCATACACTGAAATGTACATAACTACTGAAATCTACTTCCCCCCTGTTTTCCTCTTGTTACCATAGCGACAGGGTTCACAAGAACCACTATGTGTCATTACTTCTTGTGCGCCCAGTTAAATAGAAGTTGTCAGCTGTTGGGTGTTTGATATTTGACTTTGATCCAGTTAATGATCGTTCTGTTCACGTTAGAACTCGAGGATTTCATTGTCATGCTCGCGGCTTGAGCAGAATAGCTGATTTTAAAACTTAGCAGCATGACCTTGCAGGGACTTATTTGTGCCAGTCTATTTATTCTGACCCGGGTACAACCTCTCGTCCAGCATCGCGAGGGTAAAGTCACACAGAGGCTGATCTTCCTGTGTGCTCGGAGAGCTGGCTGGATCCCCCTTCTTCCTCCCCTGTGGACTGATTACCAATCAGACTAGCATTTCATATCAGCCTTATGGGAGGAAATTAGAGGATTAGAAACAACTCCATGCTTATTCCCCATGTATCTTCCAGGCTTCCAAATCCTGTGGAAGGCATTGTTATTTTAAGTAGCTTGGCAATTGAGCATGGAAGCAAGCTCTAACGCTCCCAAGTCTTCGGAGATGCCGAGCCGCAGCTTTGTGGAGCTACCTCTCTTGCTATTCATGTTAGTTCGTGATGTGAAAATGAGCAACTGAGAGAGGGCCATGAAGCTGGCTGCCAGGACCTCTTCACTCCAATCCTTGGTTCATACATAATAGATAACTCACTGTAACTTACAGTACAGGGGCAGAACTAGGCTAATGCCCAGATTTGCATATTTGTGCCGAATTCCATAATTCATGAGTCCGCAGCAGGGAGTGATCCACTCTGCAAAGAGCCACCTAGGTCCATATGATGCTTGCCATATCTAAGAGGTCAATACTCAACATGTCCATCAACTACACGGCATAAAAAGGGAGCACAGAAGCTGTTTTTTGCCGAGCACTTGGGAGCCGTGTCCTCGTTATCAAAAAGCCTCGGTGTCTGAACTCAGCCTTTGGGAAAGCCTCATTAAAGGAACAAAGAATCTGATGACAGAGTCATACTACAGGTTGTTTCCTGCTTAATTCACTGCCCTTCTGAAGTAATGGGGCAGGGTTGAGGGGGGGGGGGGAGAAGAGAGCAGTGACACCTAAACAGAACTCACAAGGCACTTTTGTTCGTCAAGAGGTTTAAGACAGGCGGCGGCCATCATCGCCTGGTGTTATGAAGTAGATTTATCATTCTACTTGATGACAGGCTGAATTATTTATTCATTACTTTTGTTCTGTGCCTGCCACAGATGAGGAGCCACATGCGAGCCCCTCCCCTTCATTATTGCTGATCGTGTATCAGACATCCTCTATTATGTAAATATACACAAGATAGATGAGACGGATAGATTTTTAGCATTTGTTAAAGAAATTTGGAAGTAATCGGGGGAGTCGAGGAGGAACTTTGTGTTTTTCATTTCGAAACCAGCTGAATTAAGTGTTGATGTGCATGTCCTCTAATTTTAGTAAAAACTTCTTCTTTTTTTTCTCTTTTCGAGCAGCAGATGAAAACTCGTGAGAGCAAAAAGTCAAGAATTGGCTGATTCTGTTACGCTGAGGTGAAAAAGCGAATAAAACGAGCGCAGACAAGCTGTTCTTTGATAATTAATCTCCTCGAAGAGTTCCTCAGATCAAAACCTTCATTGAGTGTGAAACTTTTAAGAGAACTAAATGAATGTTGAAAGGGGGGGGGGGGCAACCCTATTACCAAAAAAAAGCCCAGAAGGTCTTTTACAACTAGAAATCCCTGTTCAAAAGTAATTGTTTCACATAGACTCACGGAGCAGGCTCCAGAAAAAAGCGCCCTGACCAGTATTAATGACGTCTCACTCATGCTTGGTGAAGAAGGGTTTAGCAACAACCTCCTGAGGCTGTGCAGTGAGCTGTCCGTGGTGCTGAATGAGACTGTTCATCTTGAGGTTTTTGGAGGGAGAACGCCCCGGTGAGCACGTCTCTTTTTCCCACCTCCAAGGGGAGTACTGCTCATCTCAAACTTGAAATTGAACTTTGAAAGATGCTATTCCCCTGCCTGAGGTTTTTCTTAGCTTAAAGGCAGAGAGGTGGCACAAAGAGCTGTCCAATCATATTGTAGATCTAAATATAAAAATCAGTCAGTGTTACAACGGTACTCGTGAGCAGTTTTTCTGCTACAAATTGGGATTTATAAAAAAGAAGCAAAATGTGGTTTAATGTGATTGTCAGCCTCATTTTTGGTGACTCCACCTCACAGGAAAAACTGCAGTTTCTTGTTACCAAGAGGAAAATGCTCATCATTAGCCACTTGCTGATTCCTGATCTCACCACATTGAATAGAATTAAGATGGTTAATCTTTTTTTTTTCTTGCAAGTTGTCAGGTTTTGCATCTTTGTCAGGGAAACCATCACGTGTTGGATCATTTTCTGTCTCCACGGTCAAACTAAAAGGCTATATCATCAGCCAAACATGGATTCTTTTGCTAGCCCGCTTAAAGAAACAAGATCTGTGGATTTATTTTGATTTAAGATTTATTTGATTCATTTTAGAGACTTTAAGAAAAAGATGGCAATTTTTTTATAACTTTGAATTTAACATACCCAAAAAATACCTTATCTCATACTTCTTTATAAATAAATATAAACTGCTATATATATATATATATATATATATATATATATATATGTGTATTTAAAAAGCCCAATGTTTTTTGTCACAGTCACTTTTTTTTGTAACATATCGCCCATAAAGTGACAACAGTGTTAAATGTATTTAAAAGAAATGTAAAATACTTTCTTAATCCCCTGAGGGGGAATAATAGAGTATTATTCTGTCATTTGCAGAATTACACGGAATGTTTAGACATTTTGTCACTTTTATATTTGATTTTAATTCAGTAAAGTTCTTTGTGCTCAAAACATCACAGGTTGAGTTTCCAGTCTGGAGCCCTGTGTTGCACGTTATCCTCCTGTCACTCTCTGACTCCCTTACTGTCAAGCAACTTTTAAAAAAAGGGGAGGAATAAAAAGTAAATGGTGCCCAAAAACACTTTTCCTGTGTGGGAGTCTGTGGGGGAGTTTTTACCTTCTTAAAATGAAAGAAGTTTTGGATGTCCGATGGTTTGCGCTCCAAAAGAGGTTGGATAACGTGGCGCGTTTCCCAAGTCTGTGCCCTGAACCTGCCGATGCAGCCTGTGAGAGTTAAAGCTGAAAGAAGTCGTGCAGAGGCTGAGCTGCAGCCTCCATGGCTAAACTAAATAAAACAAAGAAACTGGAGTCAAACTTTAAACTACTTTCTCTACCATGCCACCAAATTCAGTTGGAAGATTTTGTCTCTCAAACACAAAGCGAGCGGTCGTGAATCATCAGCCAGAGTAGAATCCGTCCACAAGAAGAAAAGGAAACAAGAAAAATCTGATTATACTTAATGATAATTTCTATTTATGTGCTATTTTGTATTTATTTATGTTGGCTATGAACCCGCATAGTCAATGTTTTCCCTGCTTCATTTTCTCCACATGGGTCAGTAAAACTGAACAAAAGAGGCCAAAACTGTCGCCATGGATAATTTCAGACTCCCATCAGAGACACTCAGATTAGCTTTTTTTCAATTTGTTCCATTTTTTTCCCCCGTCAAATTTTTTCCTGATGTTTACGCCTCACTTCCTACCAGAACTGAACACTAATTTTGATTAATTAGATTATTCATTATTTTCCACCAATCTGTGTTAGGGGTGTGCATCTCCACTGGTCTTGTCAACAATTTGATTTGATCCCACGATGCATCACGATGCTCAATTTTATTAATCGCCGCACATTGCTACTTTTTTCATCGATGAATACAAGCAGTCAGATAATTATGAACTCGCTTTTTGATTATAATTATTTCATAAATCAGTTAGAATCTCCTGAATATGACAAACACCATAAACATGTAAACAATGACATTGTTATTTACAACTTGAGAACTTTATTGTTCCACTGCCCTCATTACTATATATTACATTTCTTATATTTAATTATGTTTTGTCGCTGCATCCAGAATCGTCCACGTCCGCATTGCGATGCATCCTAGAAACCATTAAATTCAACACCCCTAATACGTATGCAGCTATATACTGTTAAGTGTTCCTTGTTTTGATGAGTTAACAAGTATACGCAGCTGTAATTACAATTATGTAAGCGCATAATGATTATTTTCAACTTTGCTTCATTTTTTTCCAGCTAAATGAGCCCAAATAATTCCACATAGCTGATTTTACACCGCTCAAAGTGCTCCAAAAATCTTTATTTGACTTACTTGTGTGTTGAAATAAGGAGGCAATTAGCATCAAGCATCTTTTTTCATTAGAGTAAAATATGCTGCTTTATTGTCAGGTAAATAATGACCGTAGGCTTGCTTTTTTATTAGTTCTTTGGACTGAATGTGTATTTTAGAATAAGAATTGATTTTGCTGCGGTCACTGTTTTTAGTTATCCATTTTACATTTAAAGTTTGTGCTGTGCAGTATTTATCCTCCACCAAGCATCACATTTCCACAAGTCTTGGAAATGTCTTAATACAGATGGTTTGGAAGGTCTTTGTCCCCCTTTTTTTCATCATATATCAAATTCTCTCTGGTTTGGAGAGCCGGTGTGTAATAAAAACTGCTCTTTCTTTGGGATAACTTGAGGCTGCTTCGACCTGATTAAACTGAACAGACTTTTGGTCCTCACCTTCAGAGCGACTTTTTTGTCATATGGCTTTCTCTTTATATTATATCCTCTCAACTTGCAGTAGGATTACAACGCGTGGGCTGTGATCTGCTCGGCAGTTCCGAAGTACAGTTAGGACCGGCTGTGGCATTTGATGTCAGCTTTCAAGGTTTTAAAGAATAATTCAGCATCCTCTTCTAATCAATATATGGTATGAAAGTATAGAAGAGGTTGCTTCGGCTGAGATTAAGCTCAGGTTGTTTGGTTTATTGCTTTGAGGGTTAGTTTACAATTGATAATAGAAAGTTGAACATTCTCATTGATTGTTTAGGTACTTAAGATAGAATGTCGATTCACTTTTAATTGCTTTAATATCTGTTTTATATAATAAAGTAATTTTTAAGTTCTCCATATACTGGTAGTTCTCCATATTCAGCTTTTCAAACATAGGTTTTGACTTGACTTCTTGTGTCTAAAGACATGCTTTGTAAAGTCACAGTCATCCTGACTCTTGAACGCTAAAATCGAATGTTTTTCTTCTTGAAGCATCTCCATTAAAGGGGTCATGATAGTTGGAGAAGTGAAGGGACAGACATCCTAATACTTTCAGACACTGCTGCCGTGGACAAGGAGCCATTATAATGATTTGCATGCCCACAACAATTTCCTGAAGCTGGCTTACTTTATCTTCTTCCTTATCTTTTTCATTTCATCACATTGCATATTTCAGAATTTTGCAACAACATTTGTTTTTAACTTTCTAAAACTTTAAGGCCCTCGATTGGGGGACATGAGAACAGATGGCCGAACAGGGCTAAAATGGCCCTTTTGGAGACCTGGCCTGAATGTCCGTACTACTGTAAAACCGCTCTAATTTGTTCTGCTTCACTTTATCAGAGTTGGTCTTTTCGGAGATAATGTTCACATATTGTACTATGAGGTACAATATGTACATCTAAAGGTTTAAAGCTATAGCTATACACCAGAGGGATATTCATCCTGCGCTATGAACCACTTTCACTTATCCTCTGCCAGTACACATGCACTGATATTTACACATCTCAACAATATATATATAGGCTATATATTTATATATATATATATATATATATATATATATATATATATAAAAAGTTGTCCCACATTAACCAATAGATGAGCACGTTTTCTTCTTCGTTGTTTGTTACGATAGATATGAAAAAACATGCCACACCTTTCCACTTGGAAATTGATCAGTCAGGGAAAAAGACGCATCAATAATTGTTTTTTAATCACATTGCGGCCATCTGAATCGTCATCTAATGAAATGTGTCTTTTAACACTGACCTCTCAATCAAATCTAAAATAAGAACCTTACTCAAGAGAGTTGGACAAATGAATGTTGACACATTACAGACAACTTTAATTGGCTCTTTAGTCACTTTGTTATGAGCAAACTGCCTCAAAGACATTATAATTTGTTCATGTTTCAGTAGATGAGTTTAAATTGGGGTGAAATCAGCATGGGTTGCATGGCATCCTTAAAAAATAGTCGAGAAAAAAGGACAAGTGGAGGAGAAGAGGAGAAGTAGCAGGCCTAAAAACAGTGACTGAAAATGGTGTTCTTCAAAAAATAGGAGAAAGAAAAAAATCCAGAACTGAATAAAGCGCACCTTATTAATGCAGCTATCCCTTTCCATCTACTGTTTGCTAAGAGGAAAAAAACCCTCATCAGAAAAAGTGAAAGAAAAGGTTCAGACTGCTCATTAAAGGCGCTCGTACCAAGATATTGACTTTCAAACTTGTTGAAATTGCCGACTTAAACTGCAACTTGGCTTGTTTGCAGAGAAACTTGGCATCTTATCAAAGAACTAATGGGTAAAAAAAGATGTTGGACCTCAAGGTTTGCAGTGAAAAGTGTTTCATAAATAAATCACATATTGGTCTTAGAGGTGTGTTTAGATGAAGAACTTTGGACTGAGACCTCCCTGTGTTTTCCAGAGCAACAGATGCAGTTGCAATTGCCAGTGATTAAATGCAAGAAGCACTCCGCATGGGAAAACTCATCACCCAGCAAATTAAACCATTACCTCTCCAGTTGGAGTTAAATATAGAGAAATGACTCATTTAATGTCTGATTACTCCCTAATACAGCCATCTAAACAATTGCAACTACCAATTCCCACCAGCAAAGCCTGCTTCTCTGCAGAGATAAGGCCAACAATTGCTTGTTTGGGGTCACACAGAAGTTTTATTAGAAGACGCACACCGAGAAGTCAAAAGAATTCATCTGTTCGGATTCATCATGAGATGGCTCTCCAGTCTAAAGATTTGTCTTCATTATCCAGCCAAACACCAGGCAGATAACACTGCCTCATTTGCTTCCCGAGCCTCAATTTTCCCTGAACGATATTGTGGCGTCTCTTTTGTGTGCGGCTGCGGTAAAGACAAGCAAGCCATTTTCAATATGCGCGCAGGATTACAAAGGTTAATCGTCAGTTTAAAGCTAATCTTGTTAAATACCAACAGAAGCATGATCGGTGCCGGAGACAGATATAATCAGGCAAACCCCAAAACAATCGTCTATTTAAATGAAGTGAAAGATGGTTAATCTGGGCTTTACAGCAGGAATAGATGAGGAAAGAAGAGGGAGGACTGCATCATTAATCTCCCACTGTTTGCTAAATTTAGTTGTGGATTCTATAGAGCTAACCTCAGAAATGGTAGCATGCTTTTAAGCGAAATTAGTGTACGCGAGCCCCTCCGCCCCCATCCCAGCCATCGCTGGGAAAGGATTCCACTGAAGAAGCTGCAATTCACATGTACAGTATTTACCGTTGCCTCATCCTTGTTGTGGACTTGGGGTAATTATGGAGTTTTAAAATTATGCAATCAAGGACAAAATCTCTGTGCCTGAGTCTGGGAAAAGTAGTAATTAATTTTTTCCCTTTTTTTTTCACTTAGTACAGAGGCGACCGGGAACACAGGGTTCTAGTCATTGTCTGGTCTTGTTTGCTTAATCATATTTGCTAAGCTGGCTAATGAAAATGTGAGCTATAGCATCTTTCCGTCCCACAATGTTCATATTTGTCAAAGGTGGCACTTAATGATATCAGAACACAATGATCATAAAGCCTTTTAGAAGCTTCCATGAGGTAATCCACACATGCAGGTAGTCTGGGAAAAAGAAGATTCCCCTTTCTATTTTAAGTTTTTTACATTTCTAGTAAAACTAGAAGTATTATCTCTTAGCTAGAAGCATTAACTCTTACTAAGTATTCAGATTCAGTAAATCCAATTTTAGATAAACAACACATGATATATTACACTGCCAATATTTACTCATCCAAAGTCAATGCTGAAAAAGAAGCACCCGTTGCTGCCTATCAGCCCGGGAGGGTCTTTTTTTCGAACCATTTAATGTTCATCATTCTACACTGAGAACGATTTTACACAAGACGTTTGCTAAATCTTCACAGCAGTGGAACCAGCAAGTTCATGTGAAGGTCAGACCATGAAATACTCAGAGAAACTGCAAAAAACCCCGAGAGCTACATCTCAGTTTGCAGTTAAAAGCTTGTTTAGAAAGGTTTCCAGGAGAAAGTCTCTTCTCTCTGAAAACAAAACGGAACCATGACTTTGGTTTGTAATGTTGCATCTGAACAAACTACATGACTTCTGGAATAATGTCTTTTGAAAAGATGAGACCAAAGTATGAAGTTTGGCAAAATCGCCTTATTTCCACCTCATATCAACTGTCAAGCACGGTGGTGGAGGGCTGATGATTTGAGCTAATCTTGCCTGGACCTGGACAGCTTGCAGTTATTGAGTCGAACATAAACTCTTCTGTATACCAAAGTGTTCTAGAGTCCATATGTAAGGCCATCTGTCTGACAGCTAAAGCTTGGCTGAAACTGGGTCATCCAACAGGACATGCACTCTTTGAGGTCCTCAAACTGGATCAAAGGCAACCTGACTGTCAAGGGTCTTTATTTAGCCACAGTTAAAGGGACATTTGATCCTTATGCTACTAGTTGTATGAGTCATGATCAGACTGGTTTCATTATAAAGACAGAACAGTTGTTGGAAGGAATTACAGAGAGCAGTCACAGTATGATGTGCACATACAGCTTATTACAAAAAGAAAATAGATAAGCTCACATTGTATGTAATCTGAAAATGATCTGATAAAGCCTATTGGACAGAGCACTTTTTGGACTCAGAATAAAGAACATCAGAGAAATATCTATGCCATCTTTCTGAGATGAGTGACTTAAACTTAAAGGAAATAATTGGCTTATATTGTTTTTGTCAAAGTTAAAGACTAATAAGATAAGCTCAGTCCAAAACATTTCCCCATTAACCTAAGCCATATAAAGTCTCTCGGGCCGGACTTTACAATATTAGAAAATGGAATCCGCTCACCTTGATGGCAAAGGCAGTAATTCCATTGACAATGTGGACTCCTCTAATAAAGATAAGCCCCAAGAAAATCAATAACCTGAACTAATTTCAAAAGGACTCAGCCTTGTCTAGACAAACACAGCACCAGCACTAAGGCAAACATTCTTGAAAGACCTTTATTTTTTAATTTATTGATACTGCTCAGGCTGTTTTCCTGTCTTTGGTGCACTGCACAGTTACAAGTGATTCCACAGATGCCCTCTCTGATTCTTTTTATTCCCCCATTAGGCCTGTGCTGCTGGGTCCACAAACTTCTCTAATTAAGAATTCGTTTTCAGCAAATTCACCCATAAAATGACCCCTGCTGCAGAACGTGGGGTGATAAAAGGAGTTATTGTGCCTACGACCTCCTTTGCTTCTTATCTCCTATAAACACTTCAGTTGGTTTTACAGGGCCACGGAGGCGGCGGAACGAGCAATAAGCTGTGGGGGTTGGGGTGGGGGGTGGGGGTGTAAGCGAGGGGTGCTGATGACTTATTCATGAATGATGGCGCAACAAGAGGATGCGGATGAAGCTGACAGTGATAACTCCTCGTACTGTAATTTCTTATGTAGTTCTGATGGGACTTGTGTCGCACTTGAAGCTGATTAATCTTTGGACTGGGCTCTGCATTGTCATGATTTTTTCCCTTTTTTTTTTTTTTTTTTTTCCAAGGAGCAAATACAAAGTGCTCGGGCTCTTTTGGGAAGAGAAAAGAAATAATAGCACGCACTCGTTAGATTTCCCAGGGTCCTAACATTAGCTTGTGGGTTTAGCATCACACCAGCAGAGACAAAGCTCCGCTCTGCTATGAAAGTCACCCTGCTGAAATGACATGTTTTATTCCCTCTATCTCCTTAACCTGATTCTGTCACAGATCAGGAACTGCACATGCTCGGATAGTGTCATTAAATCACAGGTTTCTTTCAGCTTTTTTTCCAATCTGAATTCTTCACATGTCCCTTACCTTGTGCCACTCTGGTGTTCTTTTCAAGGGCTTTAAATTCAGTTAAAGCCTCACCTCATCTTGGCTTCTGCGATGCACCAGCGATCTAAACTGATGGAAAATCCCACCTTGCAAGGCAGGCTGAAAACAAGACGTGTGAATCAGAACTGAATTGAAACTCCTCCAAACTGTTGTCTTCACCAGAATGTACAATATAGAGAGTCAACACTGTTGGTTTGCTTTTCTTGAAAATGTCTAAAAACAAAGCCTCGGTGCCTGTTGAATCTCACTTTGAAAGCAGCTGTGAAGCCCAGCTGGCACCAGAGTTTTCTTCTGCTCTCAGGCACAGAGAGAAGCAACAGTAAAAAAGTAGCTTGGCGATACGTAGGCAAATCTGAGTACAGGCAAATGCTGGAAACAATGATAGAGCGCACAGCACAACCCAGCCCAGTGACGTGGAACTAGGATGATTTACATCCTCTCCTCCTATGTCCACTCAAGCCTCAGAAGCACTCCCTGCCAGAAAGGCAAAAACTCAGGACGAGGTAATGGAGCTGGAGATTGTTATTATAGATTAATACTTCTGTTACGATCTAGTTTGCGCGGCAAGTAGGAAATTACAAGGCTGTTTCTCAAAGATGAGCACAGAGGCAACTGATTCTATTTGCTTGCAAGGTGCCAGTGGGCACAGTTACAATCAAACAGCAAATGATGCTGGGCCGGGTGTGTGTGCAGCTGATGGTCATTTTGAAAATACATTTCTGTCAATTTTGGTTAACAGAAAGCTGTGGGGGAACTGTTTCCATTCCTCATTCGCGGTTTTTAGTTGGTTAATCAAGGAAAAGAGGAACTACACACAGAATATTAATGAGCCAACTCATATTTCTACAAACCACTTAAACCAGTATTTCACTCCAAACTCACCACGTAAGTAATCCTTATGTAAACAAATATCTCATCAATCTGCCTGAAAACATTCTGATTAGATGTTCCAACACATAAAGTGATCTTGTTGGGTGTGTATTTAATCATTTATCTCTTTTATTACATGCAGAAAGTGGGCTCACCTGCTGCTCTGTGGGAAATACAGCAGGTAAAGCAGAAAAAAAAGTTTAATTTATTCATGAAATATAATTAATTCAGTTGAGGATGAGCCAGATGGAGCCATATTGTGTCCTGCAAACAATTGTTGCTCCTCTGCTGCATACCCAACAGAACATGCAGCGACTTCTAGAAGCAGGCGGACACCGAGACATTGTGTTCGGTGCAACTTCTTCCAGGAAAGACGAGGAGCCCTTGGACGAAAGTCCATGGTAAACACAGCTGCTGTGAAGTGACACTGCATTTTATGCAAACAAGAAATATTTCACTTAATATTAAAAAGTTATTCATGTATTTAAACTTACGAACATGAACAACAAACAAATAAAGACTTGCTTTCAGGGCAGGCTCGTACATAGTGGCTAAGAAATAATGATATTTTTATATGTATTTTCCTTTTAATGCCTGCCTGCAACAACATTAGTTAGGTTCTTGTATTACTCTTCATGGACTAATCATATGAGAGGGAAAGGAGGCTATTTTGTACTTTGGTAATGCAAAATATTAATAGCAGTAGGACAGAGGCTTGCAGCTTCTGCAGTGCATGTGACAGAAAAAGAGAACAAGGAGCTGGGCTGCTAATAACAGCCTACTGAGTGCATCTTTATTTATGTCTTAGTGGTATTGCTGCCTTTTTTTTTAATAAAAAAAAAAGGATACTTCCAAATTTAAACCTGAACTAGAACTAAACCTGTAGATGGGTTGCATTTCTTGTGATCTGTCCAAAAACTTCAATTCAGACGAGCTTTGCTTGCTGTAGTCATTTTACATATTCAAACGCACTTCTAATTAACTTTACATGATGGAGGATAAAAGCAGGCATTTTTGTGCTATAAGGGCTGTAACTTCGAAGGTATTGCATTAATTTCAGAAAGAACTGGGAATATATTTTTTATGGGGTTAGAAGGCTGTGGATTTATCCACCTTCCTTCACACCAAACACACATTAGGAATGAGGTGTCTTAATATCCAGTTAGACCACAAGGAATGATTACAGCAACCTAATCTGCTTTCAGGTTCGTATGGGTTGCTTTGAGACAGTCTTAAATAATCGTGAACCTCTCCTTTAATCAAATTTTGATTGTCTGATACGGACACTTTCATTAAAACAATGACTTGGTGAGTTTTAAACTCAGCACTGATAAATGACTGAGCCACCGCAGCCTACGGGGTCGGATCCCTCTGATTATGTTACAATCGATAGCCAGCATGTGAAGCGACAACTTGAATTACTTATGCAGATGAGGTAGCTTGATACTGTGAAAGTTCCAGTCCAAGGTCAATGGCTGCGGCTAAATGACATCCCAGAAATGTGTCAATGTCACTGTCAGTCTGAATCATTTTTCAACTGCTCACAGTTATACTTGACTGATCTGTCATTCACGTGTACAGCACAAACAAATTCAGCTTATCCTGTTTTTTATGCTAATTTGGCAGTCAGCTCATGTTCATTGGTAGTTAGCCGAGCAGCTAAAAGACCTGGGTTGAGCTTTGTCAAAACAGCCGCCTGTACCAAGACTATTTCTGTCTTACCATGCTTAGCCTCTGATGGCTGCATACATAGTGCTTTTCCTCTTGTGTATGAACTGTTTGCATACATGTCACATCCTACTCCTGCAGCGAGGGGGGCTATAACCAATACTCCAACCTCTAATGCGAGCAAATATGGGGCGCTCCATTTGGAAACAGATTTAAGTTGAAAGCATTGATATTAGCTTGCTAACTGCAGCCTGGTGTTGAATCTATTCAGCACTTGGCAGCCAGCAGCAAATCACAGAAGGTCCAAATACTAAACCTTGACTTCTGCAGTGCTGAATACATATTTGTGATGGCGGGAAAACACTGGCAGATTTGTGCTGCGTGCCTTCCAGTGGGACACTTTAGTGCCAGAGCGTGAAAAGGTTTTCCAAGTTACGGAGGACTGCACACGCAAGCAGTCGTTTGGGGAAATCAGCAAAAGATATTTAAGCTTTACCTTGAGGGAAATGCCTTTAGTGTAGAAATGACTTAGTTAAAATTTATTTTGTGACCATGCATAATTCAATGCCATAGTGGAACTGGGCTTCATGTATCACTTAATGCTACTTATGAACTGAAAGATTGATGCAATTTAATAAACATCAGCGCAAGAGCATAAAATTCTTTAAACATTGTGTGTTTTTCTCCAATTTACTCATCGGAGCTGTGATGTCTTTGTTAGCACTCGGCAGGCCTTCTCGTGTTGTTTCTCATTAAACTATTTATCATGTCGGCCTCATCAAAGATTGAAAGTATCCTCGTAGTTCATTACAAGATGCCGTGCTTTTTATTTGATGAAGTAATTCATCCATAATGTATGTGTGTATTGCAGTTTTTCAGGACGCCTGCAAGACTAGAGAAACACATCGGCATTCCAAAGACCTATACAGTAAAAGAGGTGGGGGGTGGGGTTGAGGTTAGTGCATTTCTTTTGATTACGTCAGCATTTCACAGTCTTCCCTCTGCTAAACTGCAAAATAATTAATTTACACGGAGAAGATCAGACTCATCGGGAGAACTCGGGGACGGTGTGATGGGAGAAGCATGATAAGAATTACAGTAGCATTAAATTTGGCACAGCAAAATTAGCTTTATCTTGTGTGATGAGGAGGCTCTCGCGCTAAGGGGATCTCGATGCAGCGGAAAGCATAGGTGCTCAATCAGAAGTGGCAGGCTGAATGAGGCTCATCAGGCCACTCTCTGATTGAATTCCTTCTCATAGTCTGTTGTTGGTCCTGACGGGCCGCCAAACGCTTTCCTGAGTGAGTCAGTGTCCCTACGATTGGTTGCCTCCACTCATCCACGGGTGATGAGCAACTCAGCCTATTTTATCTGTGAAAATGCCTTGTGGGATTCCAGACAATGTCAGCTGATGCTTGAAATGAATCTCAGAGCATTGACAAATGTCAGCCCTAAAGGGGTGGAGGTCTGGGCCAAAGTGTGCAGCGGGGTAACAGAGGCTGCTAAAGCAATCCTGCGGTGACTGAACAATGATGTATTTAGGCTAGGTGACTGGAGGGTTGTTGTCATGGCGCGCTTCGTGTCGGTTTTCAGAATATTCTCGCTCTCAGCTCCATGTAAAGCGGTATGAGATGTTGTTTGTTGGTTTGTTTATTCAAATTCGGCGAGTACAACATAAACATATATTTGTTTATGAGGCACAGGCTCTCATCAAGTTGGGTGGCTAATGCTCGATGTGTGCACAGATGGCCGTGGGCAGAAGGATTGGTAATTGGGAGAGCCTGCTTTGCACACTGAAACATTCTGCAGGGGGAAAAAAAGAGCTGAAAAGATTGCTATAGAGAGAAAGTTTAACTTGGCGTGTAGAAGATCACAGTTAAAACACTGTAATTAGTGCCTGAGGCCACATGTGTCTGGGTGCACTGGCAAATGACAGATTACACCCTCTTCAAGACTGTTAATGAATGCCTCTGCTGACATGTGGGTGTGGATTTGGTCATTGTCTTACTCATATGCTCCACAAATAGTCAAATATTGCTTGCCAACAGAGCTGCTCTGTAATTTCTTCTCAAAACTAGGAAAAATGATTCTTTATTATCAGTGCCATCATATGAAATGCTGCTGAGGTGTCAGATCTTAACATGACAATGGGCCATGTAGGGACCCAGTGAGTGAGATTATAGTGAAGTTTCATATCCTCATCACTGTGTGTTTTCATAAAGTTATATTGAAAAAAATCTAATTATTTAAAAAGTCTATCGAAAACCAGATTTCTAAAATACATACATACATTAGTCCAACTGAAATCCGAATGAATTGAGCTTCTCAAAGCTGGATAAACACATCCAGATATGATTTCTGTATACATATATTCAGTGGTGCTCAAAGAGGCTTTGGCATTTAATTATGTTCATGTGACATTAACTGGAGGGTCATGTTGTAGAGTTTTACCCAGAAGTAGCACAAGGAGCTGGTAAATGTTCAAATGTACAGGATACAACTTTAAATATTTAATCATTTATGGTTCTTAAAATAATCCAAATATCAAGAGTCAGAGGGTATCTCTGTATACAAGGGACATAGCCAGAAATCAATATTAGATGTCTGTGATCTTCAGTTTCTCTTCAGTGCAGTATGAAATCACTGCATGTCACATACACTGTGTCAGCATGATCCAGAAAATCTGTTGTCTTCTCTTTGGACAAAGCTCATTTTAAATGGACTGAGGCAAAGTCAGATTAATCAAATTTCTTTTATTATTTTTGGGAATCAATGCATCCACTGGACTAAAAAAGAGATGGACCATCTGAGCATCTGAATAATATATACAGGTTTAGAGGAACACATGCTCCCATTCAGGTGATGACATTTACATGTAAGGTCATATTTCAGCAAGACAATGCTAAACTGGATGCTACATTTATCACAACAGCATGGCTTCGGAGTAGAAGAGTCCAGGTGCTGGAATCTTTCATCTATTGAAAACATTTGGTGCATCACTAAATGCAAAATACTGCTAAACATACGAATATCCTGCAAGCTGAAGTCAATTGTTTTTTTTTGTCCATGACATAAATGCTCAGCTAAAAGCCCTACAAGCAGTAAGGAGGCATTTTCCCATCTATTGTATCAGAGTCGTGGAGATTAATGGTTTATCACTTCTTCCATGGTTGTATACTGGGTCTGAATAAATGGCCCAGTCAAGCTCTAACCATATCTTGACTTAACTACACATGGAAACATGCTGGCTTTAATGAAAGAGGAGGTTGAGAAGAGGCTGAACATGAGTTGCGGTTTGAGATAAATGCGGGGGGAAAATAGCATAAACACACATAATTAGGAGGGGACTGCAGGCCAAGCGAGAGTCCAGGGAGGTCTTTGTTTGTGAACTTGAAAAGAGTCTGAAAAAAAAACGGTTCCTTTGGTGCTTTAGTATTGATCTTCACCGTGCTTGGGGAAATATTCTCCACTTGCATCTTGTCTCCTTTTGAAAGGGCAGAACATCAGATGTATTTCTGACTTCACCTGAATAGTTAAATATCTTTTATGATGACCTGTGTAATAATCTCTGAATATCATTAAATCACCATTTTCTAATGAGAATTATCCAGGCCATGTTAGAGGCTGTTTGCAGAATTCATTTTAATTCCAACTCCTATGGAAGACCACAGCATCGTCTCTGTGTGGTGTGAGAGGATCAGCCATGTCAGCCAATTCAGCCCAGTCCTGTCAGTCTTGTGGATATGAAAGCAATGAGGTAGAGAAGGTGCTGAAGATATGTGAAATTAGTTTTAGATACTTATCCACCAGGTGGCCCCAGAGGAGAATATTACTGTGATGTTTTGTTGGTATTGGAGAGACTTATAAAGCTGCCATCTTATGAATGAGTTCAGTAGTTGTGCAATAAACCATTCATGCTTTTTTTCTTTTTCTTATAGATCTTGATTTAGCTTCATAAGAGCATTGACTTGTTAATATATTCATTTCCTTATTTACATATTTATTGATCAATTTTTTTATCTCTTTATTTGGATTAATTATGAATTCCATCAAAATCTAAAACTGGGACAAGGACAGTAGGAGTTTAATAATATGTTGGATCATCTCACTGCAAGAATACTCACTCACTTCCTTCACTTTCACTCAAGCGCTCCCCCCGGGGACTCCCTCGTCCTCCTGGGAGACTTCAATGCCCACGTGGGTGATGACAGTGAGACCTGGAG
>JAOXYM010000017.1:5613630-5634103 GCA_028567055.1 Leptatherina wallacei | reverse complement strand
ATTCCGGGCACGTCCCACCGGGAGGAGACCTCGGGGTAGACCCAGGACACGCTGGAGGGATTGTATCTCTCGGCTGGCCTGGGAGCGCCTTGGGATCCCCCCGGATGAGCTGGCCAATGTGGCCGGGCAGAGGGAAGCCTGGGCGTCCCTGCTCAAGCTGCTGCCCCCGCGACCCGACCCCGGATAAGCGGAAGAGGACGGTACGGACGGTACGGTACGACGGTATCATCTCACTGCAAGAATACTACTAGAATAATAACTAAAATAATGGTTTTAAAGATTGAATTTAAAATAATTTGGGGATATTGTCATCGTCAGGATGTAATGCCATTCAGAGATTCAAAGAATCTCCCCAAAAATCTCTTAATTCAGTCAGAGACAAAAATGAGAAGCAGTCTGAAATAGCTGTGATATTCTGGCCCGAAGGCAGCAGTGCATTGAAAACACTTGTGCTTCTGTTGTGGAAACCTCTGCATGAGCTCAGGAAGACTTCTTAAAAACCGCTGCAAGGGAACACAGTTCAATGTTGCATAAAAAACAAAAATAAACAAGATCCAAAAATCCTGACACCTCTCGGGTCTCAGCCTTTTCTTTTTTCTTTTTGTTTTTTAATGGACTGGTGCAAAGGAGAAAATTCTCTTCTGGTCTTATATATCAAAATCAATGACTATTCATGCTGACTTATACATTCAAATTCCATAAGGGCATTTTTTTTTTCATTAAAGAGCCTCCTTTTTTCTACACCATTACTTAAAACATCTTCCTGCATGCATTTACAAGGGCATCATCAGTCAAATGTGAGGTTTGAACTTTTGATGCACAGATCTATCCGCCTCACATCGGTATCAGCCGAATGACCGCAAACATCCTATCAGCAAAATAGCATAACACCAACCAATGGCTGTGGCTGATATCTGTGTGTCCTCGATGTGTTGCTTTGCCTTGAATTGAAAAGATTGATTGACATTTCATTTTGTTGGGCACAGATACATTATGTTGAGCCATATAAGCACTGAAAATTCACTGAGTTTGTAATAGTATAACAGGCTAGAAACAAACCTTCAATAGACATTTTCAATAACAGTGTCAGCATCAATATTAGCCCAGAATTCTACAATCTGTGCATCATTTGCAATTCTTTCAAACAAGCGTCTTGGAAACAGGACGGTTTAGTGCTGTAATGTGAATCTAATGTAGGGCTACTCACTCATTTCATTTCATCATGATCAAGCTAGCTATGTGCACAGCAGTTCTCCTCTACATGCTGAGACTTTGGATACATTACACAAGATTCTCCAGTTTTTACACTTGATTGCAACCGATGTCCCTATTTTCTTTTTTTTTTAATCTATTTTTTTACTGGTGGCATATGTGCTGTCACAATATAAAAGATCTTTTGATCTTCAAGGTTAAGAAGAGAAGAAACGATCATCTCTGCCCTTTGTGAGTAGCTGAAGCTTTAAAGTTGTTGTAACAGAAAATTAATAAATGGAATCCCGATGTGAACCGAAAAAAAATCATCCATAATTTAAAAACCTGTCCTGTACTGTACGTGGGAGGGAAATTTCAGAGTTGCAGTTGGGTGTGTGTGGGTGGGAAATCCATTGTACTGGTTGGTGAGGGGCCTGAATGAGAGAGTGGAGGAGAAAATAAGTGGGAGCAAAGGGGAAGGTGCAGAATGAAGGTATGTGTGCATTTTAATGTCCTAAGATGTGTGTGTGTGTGTGTTTTTCTTTCTTTTTTGTGGGGGAAGGGTCAGAGCATCTGACAGACTTTCTCACTACGATGTGAGCCAGTCAAACAGAGAGCAACTGGCTGAAAAACAAGGAAAAAAAGACATTTTGCTCTGCTCTGCTTCATATTACATTGTTTTCTGTAGCTATGCTGAAAGTAGAGCAATCCTTAGATAACTGTTGGTGTCCATTTATTTGAATGTATTGAAAACTGGGGACCACACTAGAAAAATTAACACTAACAATGATTTATAATTTCCTTGCTTGTATCTGCTTCATAAAGACACCCTTAGTAATCAAGTTTTATTGGTGTAATAATTATGTTGTGTTGACATTTTTAATGAATACCTATTAACAAAAACAAAGCTGCCCTGTATGATACCTGCTGCCTGCTTCAGTTAGTTTTGGTTCGGGGGGGATGCTCCTGAATATGAATGAGGGATTGTTCTGCAGACATCCAGAGGCGGCTGTTTGGGTTAATTAGTGGGAGCATGGCCTCCTGTGGCGCCAGAAACCCGTGTAGCCCTCCTCTTAGCCTGGTGGGGAATATAATGAATCATGCTGATCTCTTGGCTGGGCAGTCCGATGCCTGACAACTTTAGAGGTTAGATAATGGTTGGCAAGCGTGTATGTTGACATGGGGCTTTAGTGGAAATGTGGTATAGATTTGATGTGGTAATCTGAGGAAGGATACATTTGACTGGACTTTATTTTATGTTTTAAAATCTGGGTTAACAAGAGGATGGAGAATATCCCAGGCAGGGAAACATTGTTAGTATGAGTGGGCTATCAGAGCTGATTCATATAAAAACCAATTCAATTGAAATCTGGTTCCCATCCCATTTCACGTCGCAAAGAGCTTATGGATGCGTACTCAGATGTTGCAAATAGAGCAGTACATGCGACGTATGAAAGGAATAAAAAAGAAGGTGCACGGTACTGAACGGCTGCATAGACCACCACTGTCACTGTTTCTTTCTGAGAATTGGCATGATCATCCACAGTCACCATGCCCCATTATCCCATTAAATCTATTCTTAAAACCTGTCTGTTCTCTTTGGCCAATAGCACAGAGTCACATGTTGACGTTTTGATGTGATTCTATCTGATTTTGATTATTTTATTTCTATACATTTCACTAGTTTTTAATGTTTTGTTGCACATTGTCACACTTTGGTCAACTTTGATTTTTTTTAAGTGTGTCATAAATAAAGGTGAGGTTGCAGTCTCCATGTTTGCTAAACCGCTACTGATACTGACATTGGAACTTGGAAGTGAACTCTGAACTTTGTACTGCCCTCTAGTAGCTGTATTGCCTAACAACCATGCCTACATAAAGAAAACATGGGAGTATGAGTGGCGATTGACGACGTTTGAAATGGACGCATTTGTTTACGTCTGTAAAGAAAACTAAATGCATGTCTTCTGCAAAAGAGGCAAGAGCTACCTCAAACAAGTGAATAAACTTTTTGCAAAAAAGTGGAAGTTATTCAACTTGTCCTATTACATTTTATGTATCTAAATCAAAGACGGCAATGGAACCCAGCTTATGATACATTATGATTAGTATTCCATAATAGTTTCTCTAAAAATCCCAAAACATCACTTCTCCAGAAATAATAAGCTTTTATTCTAACAGGAAGCTCAGGACTGCCAGATTTGGGGGCAAACATTTTTCAGCTAATAAAGCATGATATCCCCAGTTTAAAGTTCAGTTTATATTACTCCATGGGGAAATAATTTGAGTAACAGTACAAGGGAAATGTTTCACCATAGGTGGATTTCATCTTGTTTCCTCTGGCCTGACTGCACTTTCATGCTCATAAGTAGGATTATGATTTTGCACCTCTAGAGTCCCTGAAGGACAAGTGCAAGTAAAACACACAAATGCTACAAGCGAAAAAGTGCCTAAGGCTCAGATTTAAAATCTTGCTTTGCCCTGCACACAAGACTCAGTGGGCCCATAGTTTTTTTTTCTGCCACCCTATGTAGCACTTCACAGGCCCCCATCGTGTTCGGTGGACATATTTTTGGTTAAATAGTTTATAACATGGATGCCATGTGCCAAATATAAGGTTGGAGATATATGCTTCGAGCGCTGAATAAAGCAATAAGGCCCAGTGGAATGTGAAACAACAGCTCCTTCCAGGTGGTGTTATGCTGAGAGAGGAGTGTGGGGAATTGGATGAGACAGAAAGCTCGTCTGGCTGCCTGGCAGTAGGCATTGGACTTGGCAGCTCTTTGCCAGGGAAATGCTGACAGGCAGGCGCGCCTGTCGCAGCATATAAGTGCCTCCTTGCACAACACTGGGCCCTGTAGGGCAGGTCGGCTCTCTTGCGTTCAGCACGTACAGGCACCATCCCAAATTTGGTGCTACCAAATGAAGTGTGAATCGGGGGGCATGTGTCATCACCTTTGTACGGTTGAAAGACTCTGTAAGGTGAGAGAAAGGCCAGTGGTAATATCATAGAAATGTGCCATGCACTCTTCATGTTTGCTTGATTAGAGGGACAACTTCTGTGAGTAAATTGCACTCAAGGCAAAGTTTTTCCCCAAGCAGAGACTTTATAATTACACAGGGTCACTAAAAGCAACACAAGCACGCAGATTTTCACAAAGATAATTTATTCATGTTGACAAGTGGCTGATCTTCTGTAAGTATAATTCATGGGAAGACGCAGATTTATGGCTGTCCTGAATAACATCTTTGGAGCTTTAAAGATTCAGTTAGATTTAAGCATAAATATTTGAAGCTTTAATCTTGGGGAGACAATAACTAATGCACCCATGATGACAAGACAGTCATGATGAACCTAATGTTGCACTTTATTAGTATGCAGGGCACAGTTGTAAGACTAACAGCTTTTACTAAGGCCAAGAATATTCACATTTATGATCACTACCTTGAATCTGCCCTCAAAAATTAACAATACACAGGAGGGACAAATGTGACTGGATGTCTAACCTCCTTGATTAAGTGGCATTAAATACCATCTACAATTCCACAGATATTGCTTTTTCTCCCATCATTTTCACATCGAACAAATACATACTTACTTTCTGTTCATTGTTTACATCTTGCAAATCCCAAAGTTTCTGACTGTATGAGTTTGATACCGTGTCCCCTTGTAAAGTCCTCTGTGGACAGCTAGCTAGCATATGACATATAAGCTTAAAAGAAACAGTGTACAAGAATTACTGACATCTAGTGGTAAAGATGGGAATAGAAATTCATTCAAATGCCAAGCACCGTTATGAATGGATGGTAGCCGTCAATTGCCAAAATTCTTTCAGATATAGATATGTTTTCATCCGTGAGTGGATCCAGTGGTCTCAGGTGCAGCGATGACTGCACTACAGGTAATGTTTTCAACATTTTGTACATGTGCATTTTCTTCTTCTATGGTGCTTTTAAGACGTTACTTATCCCAATTAATGCCCTAGTATGGCAGTTTTAAAGCTCAGAGGGTTCTCACTTTACACAGTTTTGTCCATTTAGAGACACTGCAGCAAAAATGGTGGTACAAATATGGCATCTCCCATGTATGTGGACCTATGGCAAGTAAATATGAATGGTTCTTAAGAGAATAAAAACGCAACAGTTATTTTAGTAAAGTGAATAGATACCAAGTTTTAATGATCTTTGATTTTGTCACACACTGCACCTTTAAGTTCACCATTATAGGCAAGGTGAACAGCAACACTGAAAAATTTGAGGTGATAATACCTGGTGTGCTAGTGCTTGGGTGCTATTTTTGTCAGTTTAGCGCCTCCTGAGTTTTTTAACCTAACACTGCTTTACGAGTAGTGCATTTGAAGAAAAGGAAGAGCTGATTTGAAGTGAATGAGCAAATCTGTGTCTATCTGCATGACCAGTCAAAACAGTTATTGGTATAGTTACTGCAAAGGTTACAAATATATCAAATTCCACTTAAAAATACAGCAGATGAGTTGAAAATGTATACTAATGATTGTGTAATGATGTACTTTACCTGTATTTCTGGTGTAGCAGTGTCATTGTCTTGGTAGTTAAACCTGAAGCTTAGTGAGAAGACTGCAAGTCCAACGGGCCTTAAATGCTGTGATAAACAGTTTTGGTACTGTGTTGATACACTTTGCTTGCCCAAATAATAAGTATAATCACTGTTTTATTTCATCAATAGATCCAGTAGCCAAGTGTATGCTCTACCTTCAAAGAATTTATAAAACTCATACATTTCTGACATATCTGGCTCAGAATTATTTGGTGGTCATGTCTGGAAACATTAGTATTCCAGATAACTGACTAGATACACATTTCTAGCACCGTAGTAATTAATGCTGGTGTATAAAAACTGTTTGACTGCTCATTTTTTACATCATTGGCTGTTTGGGATTTTTGTTGTCATAGCGCGCATCCAAATATTTGACTGTATATATTGATGTGTTTGTGTTTACACTGCATATTTGGGGTGTCAAAAACCAAAATCAATAATTGAATACTAATCAACACCAAATACTAGCGTCTAATTATCAATGCCAAGAGCACTGCTGCAGATGTGATGGAAACAACCCCCTCCCTTTACTGTTATCAGCATGAAACCCACTTAACATTGCTTTTATTGTCCTGAAGGTTCCAAACTTATTGCTCATTGTTATATTTTGAGAGCATTTTTGGAAACGGTGCAATGATATTTTTACAACTAGATGCACTGGTATGACTTGGATTTTTTTTTTCCAGCTTTGCCTTATATTTTATTAAAAACCAGGAGGGAGCACACATCTGTTAGGTTTTTCTTTTGTGAGTAAAAAGAGACCTGAGAGCTTATGTAAGCCCGTCATCATCACAGTGCAGAGACAGACAATTAAAACTGTATAGGCAATTTTTTCTAAATTGTCAATAATTAATCAGCAATGCAGTCAAGATGGGAAAAAATATTGAATATTTAAGTTGATACAAAGAAGGCTCCTAAGTGTTGTGTTTTTACTCCTGCTTGTCTGTTTGTCCCTATTTATTAGGACCAAAATCATGCCCCTTAACTTATTTGTCGCCAAATGGGATCGAAATTATTGTTGAATATTGAAGTATTAGTATCTCTTTCTACTGATACAAAGAAAATTACTCTAATTCTTCATGGTTGTTGCCTTGTTGGACTAAAATCATGTCAAACTGGATTAAATTGACCTTTGAGGAAACAAGCCAGATCTGTCAACCTACACAAAACAGAATGAGCAATTTTGTAGTGAACACTTAGATTGTCAGAGTGTGTTTGTGTGTGTGTGGCAGTGTGTTCCCAGGAAGTGAAGGTTCAGACCAAACCATGACCTTTGCTGTTGAATCTAGATGTTTGCATAGCCGGGTCCTGTTGTTTTGACTGGCGCAGTGTAAGCAGACGCTCTCTCAGCCGGTTTTCCTCGGGAAAATATCTGTGGACTTTTGTTTAGTTAAAATTAATTCCATGACATTTGAGAAATTTGCTCTGCTCTGTCAACTCAAGGCTCCTTGCTTCAGAGCAAGGGAGTGTATTCCATCAGATGATGGTTATGTGGAGGTAAATCCTTTGAAAAGTGACCATTTCTAAGCAAGAAAACTTAATCTTTTAAATCTTACCTTTTAAAAAAGCCTTATGTGATGAACTGCAATTTTTCCCATGTTTTTTTTTCCATTTCTTTTTTGAAAAAAGAAGCTCTTCAAAATTACTATAAGGCATATTTAACACCCCTAAATCCTTCACCTTTTCACTTTACTGAATTTCATTGCTTTGCTATTGATCTATTCCAGCATGAATAGAAAAATCAAAGTCACCTAGCTGTGGAAAAAATTTCTTTCGGCCTTCAGCCACACTTGCATATCTCAGACACATTTTCTGATGAGCTGTCTGGCTAATTATTTTTCAGCAAGAGAAATTACAGTATCGATTGAAAGTGACTTCATAGAGTGAGAAGAAAGAGAAGTTGGGAACGGGGGGAGATGAGAAGAGACTAAAAGTCAGATGAATTGGGATTATCCTTTTGAGATGATACACTTATAACAGACATGGGATGTATTTATGGCTGGATGTCTTTTTCAGGGGAATGAGGAAAGTGTCATTTCTGTATAATAGAGACATTCATTCTGCTTTTTATGCCTGAAATCTGAAAGCCTTTTCTTCTCTCTTGTTTTGTCTTTGTTCCTTTCTATAGATGAACTGTGGACGGCTGATGATTTTTCCTCCAGTTCAAATTCAATGGCAGACAAAGACTGCATTTCTGACTGCCCTTGCTACCACTGAACTCGGAAAGACTCGTCTCATCCACTGCTAGGCCGCCGTTTTGCTTCTCGCTTCTGTTTCTGCCAGTCTCCACTCTTCAGTCCGTTGCCATGGCTTGTTTTCAGGTGTCTGTGTTTCTTTTGGTTCTCCAGACATACGCTGCCCCACCTGAGTTTGTTCAGACAGGCTTTGCTATGGACCTTGATTCTGGACTCCCGGCCAATGTCTCTGAAGACGTAACCTTTCCACCCCCAGGAACAAGCAAACAAACCCCACATAGTATCATTATTGGGGTACGCAAAGGGGGCACAAGAGCTCTGTTGGAGATGTTAGACATACACCCTGAAGTCGCTGCTGCTGCCACCGAGGTGCACTTCTTTGACTGGGATGAGAACTATGCTAAGGGTCTTGAGTGGTACCGTGAACTGATGCCCTACTCTTACCCTCACCAGATCACAATCGAGAAAACCCCAGGTTACTTTACATCAGCCCTTGCACCGGAACGCATCTGTGCCATGAACTCGTCCATAAAACTGCTATTGATCTTGCGAGACCCAGCTGAGCGGGTCATCTCCGACTACACCCAGGTGTACTTCAACCGGCTGGAGAACCACAAGCCAGTACAAGCCATCGAGAACCTGCTAGTGCGCAATGGAGCCCTGAATATCCGTTACAAAGCAATTCAAAGGAGCCTGTATGACATCCACATGCGTAACTGGCTGCACCACTTCCCCCTGGGGCAGATACACATAGTCGATGGGGACGCTCTGATCCGTGACCCTCTGCCAGAGCTTCAGAAGGTGGAGCGCTTCCTCAACTTGCCTCCAAGGATAGTATCCTCCAACTTCTACTTTAACCAGACCAAGGGGTTTTACTGCATCCGAAGTGATGGAAGAGAGCGCTGCCTCCATGAGTCTAAAGGACGTCCTCACCCTGCTGTCAACAGCACTGTTCTGCAGCAGCTCCGCTCCTACCTACAAGAACACAACCGAACCTTCTTCAGGCTGGTCAAGCGCACCTTCGACTGGCAATAAGAGATTAAGATCACAAACTGGACTCGACCGAGCCGCGATCTTGTCTGCAAGGAAGACAAAAAACAGCACTTTACACACATGAAAACTCCATTTGAATAGCCTCTTATTAACTACTATTGTGATCTCTGGTTTCAGCAGAACTATATTTACATGATAAGGTGAAAAAAAGGAAAAACTGTATTAACGGTTGTAAAATTAAACCTCTGAACTTAAGTCATTTTTCTGTACTGGAAGCATTTAAGTTGTCAAATTGCAGTGAAAACAAGTTAAGGAAAATATTGAACTCTCTCTCCCCTTCTACTGTTTGATATTCTTGTTCTTGATAATAAACTGTCCTGTTTTGAAATTAAAAGAAAATTGGACTGTTCCTATCTGTTTCCATTTCTTTACGACCATCTAAAGCACCTGAGCCATCCAAGCGGTGTTATTGTGAGAGTATACGGTAGGTAGAGGCATTAAAATTAGCCGGAGATTTGCTGTGGTGTAAGGTAGACATTAATGCAAGGAAATGGGTACCCTGGAGCAGCACTTTAGCAGTACAGAAATCTCTAATAGCTTTGGACATTGAAGGTAGCCTTTGCCTGCAGCTAAATTGGTCAAACCTCCATAGTCAGCATGCTCATATCCATTGAACTTCTGTTGCATTTTGCCCCTGTTTTGTTCAACAATTTGCTCAGATGTTAAATGCATCCATTATATCACATGCCTCACAGTGCTGTGAATTATTTACAGCTGGTTTTGTATATGTATAGCTGCATTTTTCTGCATATTATCTCTTTCCTAAACTGCACACAGCTTGCAGTTTTCCCAGAAACAGCTTGTCGCCCTCTAAACAACAAATAGACACGGGTCATGTTTCTTTCATTGATTGGACTTTAAAGAGCAGCCAAAGCTACAGCTCCACTGGGATCTGATATTCATGTGATCTCCCTGCTCTGTCTGCTGGAATAAGCACTACTACCCTCCTGAGGCAAACAGTCATTGATGCTACATTGGATCCATATCCAGAACAGAAGATGGGAGGGGGGTATAAAGCTGCAGGTGATATAGAAATGTGCTGAATATTAATATTAGAAGTGTAGTTCATGGGTGAGCTGAGGTTTTGGTTATAATTAGACCTGAAAATGATGTGTGTAGACAAAATTTGTCTGATGACAAAGTTAAATCTAAATGAAATCAACCTTGATTAATTTCGCTCAGGGACTTTTCCACCTTCTGCTCACCAGGGGGCACTTGGACTCCAGAGTATGAGGAAATATAATTAGACTGTTCTGTCCAGGTTCCTCTATACCGGTGCACACAAAGGTGAAGGGCCTGAGATAGTTACTCTGTGATACTGGCTGATGTCTGTCTGCTCTGGTAAACATCACCCAGCCACTCATCTGGAAGATAAACTGTTCTACAGACACAAGCGCATGCACATTACTGGCCATCCCCAAGGTGTTCTGTTGGCAAGGAAAAGTGTTTTCATTAAACAGGTGGGCAGGAAGGACAAAAAGGCATGTTGTGCTAACAATATGAGAACACAGTGAACAAATTCTCATTTAAAGCTTTTATTTATTGGAGGTAAAGTTGACTGAGTGTGCTTGCTAGGAGCTGCATCTGTGGCACTCGAATCTGGGGTGGGTTGTTTGAGGTCAAAGATATTTTTTACCGTTTACCTCCACTAAAGTTTATTTCATTGCAGCAAAACCAAGCATACAGTTCTAATAAAGTAGGAACTAGAGTTTACAGTCTATGCTGAGAAATGACTTGTTTTTATTGGACGCTCTTATGTTGTGTTGGTTTGTTTATGGATCATGTAATACATAATTGATAAAAACTGATGGTAAAATGCTAAAATAACACCAACATGCCAATACATAAGAAGGTATTCAGTCTTTTCAATTTAACTGTACCATCCTTAACCAACAACATGCAGCTCTGTTGACAGCAAATATTGGTGACCATCGTACAAAAATGCCTTTCATGCATAACATTTTCACTATAAAAAATAACAAATGAATATAGAGACACTTACATTTCGACCCAACAGTGGTGCTGTGCTCTGCTGCAGGAAACAAAGTCTTGACAACAAATGTAAAATAATGTGTTCTCAAGAAGCAGAGGTCACTATTAATAGCTTTATATCAGAGCTCTTGAAATTGTCACAAGATTAAAAGGATATAAAGCCATTAGAAGCCTTACTGGATAATGCCATTGTTGTGTGTGTGTGTGTACATATATATATATATATATATTATAAGATGTTGCATTTAATTAACTGAATATAGTCTTAAGTTAAAGCTAAGTTATAGTCTTAGCTTTAGTCTGAATATAGTATTTGCTTCACAAAACACAAAAAAACATCATTTTTATATGTGACAATTCATTACAATTATATCAACCTTGACATATTTAGAATTTTCCAGATGATAGATAATTATCAATATGTGTGTGGAACTACTAATGAAGGTACAATAAATTAGATTTTAGAGCCTTGTGCTGAAACTTAATCTTGGGGCTGAGGGCTAGGGGCTGAATGTAGGTAGTAAAACAACACCTACATTTACTTCCACAAACCCATCAACATGACTAAATAGTTCTGAATTCTCCATATTTGTGTAACACTTAAGCCGCTTTCGGACTTGCATTGTGGAATAAGTGCGGTAAAGTCCATCCGCTCTTTAACCAGAGTTGTCTTTTCAAACATATCGCTTCCTCGCGGACTTCTTACGTCCCGGCCACGTTCAGATATGGGGAAATGTTCCAGATAGGTTCATTGTCGAAACAGGATAGGATGTCGCTGTTGTGTGACGTATATTTGGCATTCACCTAACAACAAACCATACTTGTGAAGATGGCCGACGACAAAGCAGCAAGCATACTCGGAATCCTCGTCATGGTGATATTTTCAATTCTGGGCACAAAGAAACGCTTAAATGACATTGACAAAAAAAAACAAATGTGAAATCCACCCACAATGACAGCCATCCCCTCAATCTGTCCGGAACATTTCTTGTGCGTTCAGGTAAAACGACGTGCCACAACATTTCCGCTCTTATGACATGGGGGCTAGCCGGTACATGTCCGCTACAGCTCCGAGGTAAAAGAGCGGAACGGTATAAAAGACAAAGTCTTCACTATTACCGCTTTTCAGAACAAGTCTGAAAGGGGGTTTAATGGAACAGGTGGAAAATTTAGTAAACTTCATCACCGTGATTAAAGCTAGCTAAGTTCTGGCTGCTGATTTGAACACAGTTGCTGTGATAAATCAGTTAAAGGTAGGGTAGGAGATCCTGTAAAAACAGTTCTAGCAAGCTACATTTTGAAAATATAAAATTCAAAAGTCCAAACCCCTTTACTCTGATTTCCCCCAGAAGCCACGCCTCAGAGCAGAGGAACACGCAATGCTTGTTCACACGAGTTTACAAGTGCAGAGCAGCATCGATTGTTCTCTCCAAAAGTCATAAAGACATAATGTAATCTTACCTATTAAGTAGAAATTGGGCCACCATTACATCACTCTGCAGCCCTTTCTGATGCTTGAGTTGACGCCACCGATGCACACTCTGCTCTTGCTTCACTCTCCTTCAGCTTTTTTTCTTCAGCTTCTCCAAAACAAGTTTTCTCTTACCGACTTCATATCGGCACCTTTTCTGCCATAATATTCCTTATGTTTAAGTTATTTTGATGTAGTATGCTAGCTAATGTAACTAGCCGAGCTCTGGCTTTTCGCTTTGTTGCCTTTGTTTACAAGTGCTCCAAGCCTCTGAGAGTGTGTGATTCATGCATAAAGAAGGGAACGTGCATACGGGGTAAGGACGAATGGCAGTTGAGTTTGATAGACATATCACCATCCAATCCTTTGGAACGGGCGGGTTAAAATGATTGGATGGTGTTTTTTCCGTCATGTCCATATCACAGGTGACTAAAATGTTTTATTTTTGTGTTAGAGCATTTAATCATTTGGCTGCAATTGGGGTGTGACAGGGATTTTAAGCAATATAGTCAAAAAATGCTCCTGGAACTCCTCTTCCAGGATCTCCCACCCTACCTTTAATCTTTCTTAAGGATTCTTAGAACTGTTCACAGACTTGTTAAAAGTGCCCATGGATCTAACCATACAGTGGCGATTAGTCTTTATTATGGTACTATTAACCATTGTATCGTCTATTAGCACAAAATAATGCTAAAAGGTAACTTACAAGGTTTTATGATGTTAAGAAACAGTGTAAAGCATTACTGCTCTATTTCAGGGATTTCTTTAGGTTCGTTCTTTAACTGTCCAGCCTCCATCTAGTCTATCACTTAAATCAGCCCAAGTATTAATTCGTTAAAAAGCATTACCTCGTCCGTAATACTAAAGGGAAAAAAATGCTTTGGGCCAGCTTTGATACAAGTCAATTAAAACCCAGACTCTAACGTTCTTTTAACTAATGGCTGATATTGAGTGAGTCACTTATCACTGCATGTCTTTACTAACTGCCAACCTTGGATATAATTAAAGGTTTGAGGGGTGGTCTGAAGCAATCTGGTGTAGATAGTTTGACTGGTCTTGTCATCCTAGAAGCCTCTAATGATCTGTCTGGGATTGTGATTGATGAAGCACTTAGCATCGAATCAAAGCACAAGGAACACTCGCTGCTTGCTAAGCTGTTTGCAAACTAACAGCCACTGTATTTGCGCGACACTAGTCTATTACAGAGGTGTCCTTGATCTGAATTAATGACCTCTGAGTCAACATTAGAGGCAGAACTTAATGCACAATTAAAGCTGATTGACATGGCTCAGTGAAGACATAATATTTAAGACATATTTTTCTTTACTCATGAATACTGCTAGATTAAAAGAAAAGAGAAAAAAAAAGACTTCCAACAAGGAAATTACCAACAATGAAGTATTTTTAGTCTTGGATTGTTGGCTGAATGGCAACAAGCCTGAAGGGAATGATGCACACTGTTTATTCAACACAAAATGCAGTACACAAAAATTAGCCCACTCAAACCTTTTCACATTTTTATAACAGAAAAAGAACAATAAACCTGGATATCATGAGAAAAAGGACCAAACATGCTTCTTAAAATATATGTAAGATTTCCAGAAAAACATTAAAAAAGTCTGCACAAACATAACTGCACAGATAAATGTGTTTCTTCCACTAATCTTAAAGGTTCCTTGTTGTTTTGTTTTTCTTTTCCCCCTCTATGATTACTTATTCATTTGTTTGTTGATTTATTTTTCATTGCCTCGGGTACAGAGGGCATGTGTTTGATCTGCTCCCATGGCAGTCTTAACTAAAGAGGGAGGAAGGCTGCTGCTGCATTCAGGTCAAAGGGAGGAGAACGAGACGTGTCTGCTTATTAGCAGCTGAACTGTAAAAACCTCTGATTAATCCTTTGAGGAGTTGGAGGGGAAAGCTGGGGCAAGATTAGGGCAACAAATGCATTGCTCATTGTAATACCTGCCAGTTCAGGCGTGTGTTGGAGTTATAAAGAAAGCATAACTTCCACATGCTGATGGTCCTTCCACTTCTCTGATTGTTGACCTCTTGCTGTTCTACAGGAGACAGGATAAATAGAGTCACTGGTGCAGTTTTCCACAGCTACTTTTAACACTTTCTGAAATTTGACTCCAAATGTTATGTTGTAAGAGGAAAAAATATTTTTGCTGTCTCCATGGAAGAGTGCAATATATTGTGCATTGCGATGTACTTAATGACTGCACTCGAGTGTGTTGCCTAACAACCATGCCAACATAAAGGACACAGGAATATTTGGACAGTGACGTTGAAACATACATACCTATTTACATATAAGGGAGCATACATGAGGTTTAAGGATTGTAGGGGTGTAACTCACAAGTTTAATCAGCACATCTCACAAGTTCTGCCACAATACCATTGAGATAACATCATGTCACATATTGATTTTACACAGTCTTTCATATCAAATCACAAGAATGAGCTGAAGTATCTAAAAATAATTTTATTCTTAAGTTCAGACATTTAAATAAAAAACAATCTGTTATTCTAACATACGCTGCCACATTCTGTATATTTTGCTGTAAAATGTTGACGTAACATAAAAGAAAAATGAAAGAAGAAACATCTATTTGTAGAGATTAATGAAAGATATAAACATCATTCCTATATAGTTTCAGAGAAAATAGTTTTAGAAATTTATTGTAATAACTTAAATAATAACCAAACACCTTTGGATATCAGCATTTTCCTCATCAAACTAAATTAGGACATTTTGACTGTCAAAGCAAATTGAAGCAAATCTACACGTTCTTTCAAAAGTGTCTCTTATAAATCACTTATTGATTAATTACTGTATCAATGTTGATTTTTTTCTAAAGGATGTTGCAGGCGGTACAGCGAGGTGTCGCTCTGGCCTCCGCACAGATCCTCCATAGAGGAAGTGGCATTTTGCAAGGCAGTGCCAGTTTCCTGTTGGCTTGCCAGGGTGTCGCTGGGCCACGTCTCGTCTATCTTTTGACCAAATATGGTTTTGATATGTTAGATTTCATATATTCTGGTTATGGTTTTAATGTATTTTGTACGGCAGGATTGGGGTCTGAGAGAGATAAGTACGTGAATGAATGAGACCGGGCGTGGGAGTTCGATGCCGCAGGTATGCTGTGTTTTTGAAATGTTTAGCTATAGAGATCAAATTGAAATGTGCTTTGTTTTGTGGTAACTTTGTATTTTTTTGTTTACAGTTCTCAAGTATCGCTACCTGTTGTCCATTAAGATTTATTCATTTAGATTTATTTCAACTCAGTCCGCTCCAGGTTCGAGTTGTTTTTCAGGTCACATGTGACAATTGTAAGAGCGGACTGCTTAAATTATCTTTGTTTGTTTTTTTACGTCTTCCTTTTGTTTGATTACGTCACTTTCCCTTAGAAGAATTTATGTCCTCCTGCCAGTGCTCAGAAGTGTTTGCACCAGATTTTTTGCCTGAAATCAATGCAGGGTTTGTTTGCAGTGGTTTGCAGTGCAATGCAGTAACATTCTAGTGTGTATTGTGTGCCGTGTACTTAAGCGGACTCTCCGCCTGTGTGGTATGCCAGTGTTCAGGTTGGTAAATTAATTCTGAGCAGGACGGTGAATGGAGTAAACCAGGTGTGTCTTATTGCATTAATAAATGGTAAAACTTTATTTTCTGGTCTTGTTCCTTTTTTATTGTTTTTCACATTAATTACCCTTGTAACAATTACATTGATGCCATTGGCTCATGGCTCATTGACCATTGAATTGGTTGCTGTAGATTAAATATTGTTAATGCCTGTATTGCAAAACAAAATGTCAATAAAGTTATATTTCAGCAGTTATTAATCCCTTAAAATCTCTTCTGCTCCTGAAAATTGTGTTTTTGGTTGTTTTCTTTTTTGTCTTTTTGGCACAGAAACCTCTAACTGCTCTATCATGACTGGAAGTACGA
Source organism: Leptatherina wallacei (assembly GCA_028567055.1). Taxonomy (NCBI): domain Eukaryota; kingdom Metazoa; phylum Chordata; class Actinopteri; order Atheriniformes; family Atherinidae; genus Leptatherina; species Leptatherina wallacei. Next base: position 5,617,679 of record JAOXYM010000017.1, on the reverse strand, counting down.
CTGCCAGTTCTTCCTCATTAGTGGGGATTATTGCTAATGTTGCACCACCCACAACTCCACCTGGCAGTTCTGCAAAGTCTTTACTGACCATCCAAAACTTTCTATGCTGCACTCATGATTCAAAGAAAAATGTTCTGATACCATGTTCTATAATAATTTATGTTGATTTCCGTGCAGCCTTTGATAACACTGACCATAACATTTTACTAAACAGGCCAAAGGTTTCATGCGGCATTACTGATTAGGCATTAGATTGGTTTTCTACTTACTTATCTGATACTTCTTATAACTGACATTTCTTATGACTTATATGCCGATGACATTCATATATATATATATATATATATATATATATATTATATATAATGTCCTTTGAGCCTCATCAGCTGGATCGGCCATCCACCACAGTCCATGGTATAACCCAGATTTGTGATAGCTCCTCCTTCAGGCTCTTGCCTCTTTTTCTCCAGCATTTGAAATCTTGGAGTAATATGTGATTCTTCTCTGGGCTTCGAATCCCACTGTCTTGTTCCTGTTTCTTTCACTTGAGGGACATTTCTAAACTGCAAAATATGATCTCAGCTGAACTGGAATAAATTCTTCATGCATTTGTGTCATTGCATTTAGATTATTGTAATACCCTGGTTACTAGCTTGGACAAGTCATCTCTTTCATATACAAAATGCTGCAGGCTGACGATTGATGCATTACATTGATACATACATTACCCTATTTTATATTTTTATCATTGGCTGCAGTAGATATTAGGATTAATTTTGAAATTCTTATGTTAACATACAGCACTAAATGGCCATGCCCTGGATTATTTATTTTATTTTAAAATACAATACAATACTAATTGTCTTTGTTCACAGTCTCAGAAACTGTCAGTCGTTCCCCAAACATGACTAAAGACCATGAGGACCGAGCCTCTCAGTCTGTGGCACCAAATTATATTTTTCAAACAGCCTTTTTGTTGAGAATTTTATTGATTTGTACTTTAAGCTACTTGTTTATCTTGTATCTAATTTAATTGGCTATTATTGCATTTAGTTTTCTTATTCATTTGACTCATTTTGTGTGCAGCACTTTGTGACGGTCTGTGAAAAGCACTTAAACTTTTCTTACCTACCATATTCATTCACTTTTAGTGAGACACTTTCAGAGATGCCTCAGTGTCACTTACAAGGGCAAAGTGGGGCAAAGTAGTCTCTGCATGGGAATGACACTGGTACTTAGGTATCCGATGGTAGCCCTAGACTCTGCCTCAGGCGGTGTATGTAGCTTATGAAGCTTTGCCATCAAACAAACAGAATTCTGCATTTCTTCAAATTCTCTTCTGTTCTGCAAAGAAAAGAGAATCTGGATCCCAGAACTAAGCTCTATTGTCTGAGCGTGTAGATATGCACAACATAACTAACTGTGATGAAAAGCCTCAGGTATGAATTGATTTAAATAGAGGAAAACGGATGATTTTCAGGTAAGTATTTCAGAAGCTTTTAGCTTGGCTAAAATCAGGATTTCTTGCTGATTCTCCAAATAGAGAGTGCTCTGACTGCTGTTTACTGCAGGTAAGATACTGACCTTAAGTGACCAATAGTCCCATTAGTACCGCACAGAATCCCTCTTTAAACAGAGGAAATTATAACTTTAAATACAAAAAGCCATAAATGAATGATAGTGTTTGCAATAAGACACGGACCCTCCTTTTAAGTGTAACCCCACGCTGAGTGCTCCATTTTTCCATCTGTCTGAGTGCTGACACAGCATGTAGACTCTGTTTCTTTTTTCCCTCAGCCTCTTTTATCCCTCAATCTTCCCCAGCAGCTCCTGTCTATTCACATCAAGGGCTGGCGGAATAGTGCCACAAGGCATTTCGCTCTGGAATATGAAATCTACTCTCCTTTGGGTGCAGAACCCTGAGTCCCCGCTCTGATTCCTCTATAGCCAAACAACAACAGTCAGAGTGCACAGCCATGACAGCAAGCATCGTATTTTACTGCTGGCTTACAGCATCCTGAGCCCACAGGAGCAAAGTGTCACACAACTGCTAGTTTGAGCCTTAGCAGAAAGGGAGAGGACAAACCAATGCAATGAACACTAAAAGAAAAAGAGACAAATGCTCACAAATTGTTTTGAAATCTTTATTTTTCAAGAGAGAAAAAAACAAAACTGAACCTTCTGTTGTATGTCACATAAGACTCATCACATAGGGTCAGCATGCAAGAGGGATCACAGCACTTCAAATATTCTGCACAGAAACAAAAAAAACTGACATGTCAGCATTGATTTGACCATTTGTTGTGTTTCCCTTGACCAGGAAAAAATAAAAAATAATAGTGTAATATATTTTACTATATGTGACAATGAGGGAAGTACGGTGGGTTAAATAGGGTAAACTTATGTTTACTTTTAACTACTACTATTGTTTTTTTATGTTCTCTACTGTTTCATTGAATTTTACAATGCAATGCACTTTTTTTTTTACTATTATCTGCATATGTGCTTTGTATTTTCCTTGTGTAATGTGTTTCTGTGTTTTAGGGACTGCAGATGGAAATTAGCTCAGAGCTACAATCTGGTACAAAGCATATTTTCCTCTGTGATTGATGCTGACGTACATGGTCCCTGTTCAGTAAACTAAACTAAGCATCTCCCTGACAACTAAAACGTGATCTTAAAGATAATCATGATAATAAGACTATACCACTGCTTTATGACGGTATATTGCCTCGGGGTACGTCCTGTCTTCCTCATAGATGGACACAGGTCGCTCATCATATACCAGAACTGTTCAAAAGTACTCAACACAGCGAGTACCCAGAATTGCTCTAATGACTCAGAAGATGTTTTTATTCAGAGCAACTCCTTTATAAAGGGACTGAAATCTTTGTGATGATGTCATGGTAATACTCAAAATAATTGGTGTGATATGTGATGAATAAAGTGTGAAAGGGGGCGTGAAGTGTAAGACAAACCAACGGAGTATGCAAGCAGCATCAATAAAAGCCTTTTTAATTTTATCTCCCCAGTAAGTGAAATAAAATGCAGGTTTAAGTGTGATGCCACTACAAAGAAAATCAGTTTAATATACATATTATACTAGTACACAGGTTTTTGAAAATATATTTTCATATTCCAATCGATATGTGGACATATTTCATATTTGTCTATCATTTTTTTCGATGTAAGTATATATTATAAAACAATTTGTCTCTGTTTCTGTTAGGGTTGTGAGAAATTGGCATGGAGTCATGCAATGCACCTCACTTTATTCGTCATGGTTATTACCTCGAGTTGGATGCTCAGCGCCTTTTGTCATTCATTCATCTTCTTTACCTGCACTTTTTCCATGTTTGCCTACAGTTGCAGCACTTCAGGAGAGAGACTCTGTTATTTTTCAGCCCTATTACTTATCACTTAGTGGATTTCATTGTTTCAAGCTTTCCATCAGCCCACTCAGAGGCTTCACAAGCCTCTTATTTTTAGACCATTAATTTATGTTCTACTAATTAAGTATGCTTCACCGGTTACTCAAGCACCTTCCTATTGCTAATTTATTTCAAAGGAGGCCCTGTGTGCTTCTCCTTTTGGGGGGGCAGAACAGAGATCGGAAGATAAAGTGTTCAAAGGGACTGCACAGACTTGAGAGGAAGCGATAACACCAGCTTAGTCTCCCAGAACTCCTCGATAAAATGAACATACCCTTTGGGGGGGCTGTTAATCCAGCAGCCTTGTGACAGCTCAAGCAGGTAAATAAGCCAAACCTATGTAAAAGATAAAAGATAAAAAGGAATAAACCTCTCAGCATTGCTTTTTGTATTATTGTATAACACACGTCAGGCTTATTTAAAATATTACTATTACATATCATTCCAGCAGCACTTACTGAACAATATCCAGCAATTTTACAACAAGGTTTTGCTCTGGGAGTTTACTTACTATTTAATTAAGACAGCACCAGATAAAATATTTGTTATGTCTCGTCATCTGTGTTAGTCTTGTGCCATGTTTCATGTCTAGTTTTAATCATGTTCAAGTCTCACGTC
>JAOXYM010000017.1:5581635-5593040 GCA_028567055.1 Leptatherina wallacei | reverse complement strand
GGTTGTCATTGGTTAAGCCGACTAATAAAATGGTCCATATTACTAGATATGAGAGCTGCTCCTTCCAAAGTAGGATGGATGGCCAGGTTTTCCCACATTGTTGACCCCACCTAAATGCCAGCGGTAAAAAGATGACATGCGGCTAAACATGTCATCGCTGACTAGGTTTGGCAGGGGTCCAGAGTCCGACATGGTCTTAGCAAACTCACACTCCGAAGCAACATTAACTTTAGTGACTTTGGTTCCCCGGCTGAGCAGGGGGCTGCTGAGGGACGGCTAAGTGAGTTTGCCTCCTAAGTGGCTCCTCACCGGCTACAGGGGCCTGGCTAGCTACCGGGTTCTTCTCCACAGAGCCTCGCCTCGAAAGCTATGAACAAGCTACATTTATTACATGTAGGCTACTGTTATCGCTAAAGGAGGCAGAGGAGTAGCTGAACATCTGACACACCAAGCAAGAGAAGGCAGGAGATGGAGAGAGAGAGCTAGCAGCCATGCTAAGCACAGAAAAGCCTAACGAGTGTTGTGAACGTAGCAAAAAATGAAAGCCAGAAGGTTCCCTCAAAAAAATGGTAAACCAGAAGGAGAGTGTGTTAACTGTTATTTGGTGTGCAGAGAACAAACAGTAGAGAATAACACTTTGGGAGTGCAGGTGGAAGAGCTAACGTTGTTACTGAGCACACAAACAAGGTACACAGGAAGTTCCGTTAAAGGCAACATATTTGAACTTTTTAAAAACAGTAACTGAATAATTACTTCTCAAGTAATAAGTTATTTTTATAATGCTCTAACTCCGGTACTAACGCAGTTACTTTTAGGGAGAAGTAACCAGTAACTGTAATTAATTACTTTTTCAAAGTAACGTGCCCAACACAGCTAATAACGAGCCACATGTCGTCCATTAGCATTAGGAGAGTCCGAAATATTCTTTCCCTCAGACACATAAACCTGCACAGAACATATTTCTGATTCAACCATGGTGTTTGCAGGTTGCACCTTAACACTGTTCGTTGCTAATGAACATGACAGATCTCCCAAAATCCCAGTTCAAGCCTAAAGAGTTACAGTTGTTTGTTGCTTTGTGATCCAGGAAATATCGTACCCTCATCCTGTCAAAGTGTCAGGAACCACGTTGTACCACTGAAATGTGCTGAGTGAACTCACTCCTGCTCGGTGGCAGATGTGTTCTGATGAACAAGCAGCTATTGTTGCCCTTTTTTCCCTACTGGCGTGAGACATTTCTGCTTAACTCTGCAAATTTTGCCTTGCTTAAATGAAAAACACCTACAGAAAAACAAGAGTGGATTTTAAAAGCTCCATGTTGAAGTGTACCCAATTAAAAAGCTTTGCCCTCCTGGGACACGGTGGAAATGAGTCTGACGGCCTGATGCAGGGAGGACTGCTTAGGAAAACTTGTTTGCCTTATTTTTAAGCCATTTGTTTTGCAGATCAGACGGAGTAAATGAGGGTGGATCCTGTACTTCAGATTTAAGGCATTTATTGATCAGAGAGTTGACAGGCTCTACATGACTGCTGCATATTCTGTAAACAGCACACAAATATGTTTCTGCTGCTCATCAGACCTTGAACAAATAGTTTTTCTCTCCCCATAAAAACTCGTGAACTGCCAAACACAGAAAACTAGTCCCAAATTGTTATTGTAAATGCATAAAAGACATTTCTACATTTACATTATGCCGTATACAAATCATGTTTGACCTCAGTCTGCTCTCAGGTTTGAGACTGCATTCGCCATGGGGTGGGGTGGAAGATTTAGAGTCATGTCTCAGTGGAAGAGTGGGAGCTGACCGAAGCTAAACACCCACATAGAGTCAACGCTTCAAATGATTTTTACATTATGCAACTTGCATTGCCCATTATTACTAACTTTATATAAGTGGTTTTATCCAATGTGGGATTTTAGCCTTTGAATCACTCTTGGCCTCCATTTCTGTGTCTTTCTTTTCTATTTCTTTCTTTGTTTCTTTCTTCATAATGTACCAAATACTTACACGGGGGACATGATTAGCTTGCAAGGTCACTTTACGACTTGAACAAACTTTTTATTTTTTGCAAACAACACTTTGCTAAAAATCTTGACCTTCATTTCTGAAATATTTCATTCACTTCCTAAGAACTGGACTTCTAATAGTCATTCAAAGAAGTCTTAAGCAACAACTCTCCAGTCTTTCTGAAGGTCATCAACTGCTTTTTTATTTATTTTCAGTCCGGTCCCTGCACATGTTATTGGCCTTTTTAGGCTCCAGCCCCAAAAAAATGGCACCTAACTCCATGAATAAACCAGTTTCTGTCTATATATAACAGTCATCTTATTAGGGGGAAAAAAAATCCTAAATTGTGTATTTAGACACTCTGTCAGTAGCAGCCCGCTGCAAAGACACATCATTTGTTTCCATTTCTTTTGTTGCTATGAAAAATGCCAAAGATAACATAGTTTGATGGATAGAAAATATTATTTTTCCATTAACAACCTGATTCCCAAAGAGCCATTAGTTAAAAGCTTGGCATATTATGGCATGTTGTGATGTGTGTCTTTAAGAAATGTAATACATAGGAACACACCCACACACACAAGTGGAGGACAAAAGAAGAAGTGTTAGGCCTAAACACTATCTTGACGTTTGTCCTCAAGAAATATGAAGAAAATTCCAACACAGACCTGTCACAGGACCAGAGAGATGCATCTGGACCTTCAGTTGATGCATGTATTGATCACTGAAGCCTCATCAGAAATGGTCTGCGTGAAAGGATGGCTATCAAGAAGCCATTCTTAACCTCTGAGCCGTGTGCCCATGTTTAAGTCCTGTGCTCCAAAATCACATATGGGGAAAATGAATATATCTCTGCAACCACAAGGTCTATTTGTAGGATGTGTACATATTAGATGTGACAAATAAAAACAAAAAATTCTACTTGCAATTAATCTGATTAAAGACAGGATAGCTGTGGATTAATCACATTCCAAACTATAAACACCCAGTTTCCAGTCTGCTAGGTGTTCCACCTGAACGTGCAGCTGAAACAAATGTACGCCTGGGGTTGAGATAATGATAATATGTACTTTAAAATCTCCATTGGGAAATTCAGCTCTGCTTTGGACCCGTTTCTAGATGTACTAAAGAGCCGTGGGCTGCCATGATTCAGCACCTGGGGAGCAGCTGTAGGGGGTTATGGGCCTTACTCGGGGGGGCTCAGAGTGGTTTACCTCTGTTGGCACTACGCTACCACTCCCTCTTATGATATGGTGGTAGGCTACTTTACACTAGAGACGTTTCGGTGAAATGAAAACTTACTTCACTACCGTCTGCTAATGACAGCATTTTCATTGGCTGTTCCATCTTAGTTTTTTTTAATTGTTAAACTTCTGTCTGAAGGGTCAAGAACATTGTCAGATTCTTCAAGCCTGCTCGGCTCACAATCAGACATAACATGACTTCTTCTTTTTCTTCATGTTTTCTTGGCGGTTGGAACGCAACAATTTGGTGCATTACTGCTTATAACCGGTAAGGAGTATGGACCAGAATGTCAGATGCGGCGACTGACTGACAGTTGTCATTCAGTCATCCTGCGCATGAGTTAATGCATTAAGAAATGTGTTTATGTTAATTCTACAAATGAATCTCTTTGCATTAATGTGTTAATTCTAACATCACAAATATTAACATGTCCCCTTGAAGTGACGCAGCTGTAGCTCCAAACTGCTAAAATCATAATATGTCAAGACCATCTGCTTTTTTTATGACTCGATTTTTATGCTCCTTCTAATCACTGGGTTTTTATCATTCTTATAATTACACATTATTGTAAATAATCTCTGAATCTACTGCACTAATTTGTTGTATGCTTTTATGTTTGATGGTGAATGCGGGAATTTGATTGTTGTTCATCAATTCATGGCTGCAGCTGGGGGGAAAGCCTGAGATGAATTGCCACAAGCGGGGCAATAAAGTTATTCTCAGCCATGTTGGCAGTTTGACACGTCGGTTCTCAAAGTCCCCCAATTGGAGGACCTCTGGTTTTTAAAGGGTTGCTTAGGGAAGCAGGGAGAAAAGGCTGAGGCATCATAATCATTTTCACATTTTCATCCCAAATGGGAAATTAAACTCTTCATTCAAGAGAGCAGTAGGCTGCCATAATTCAGCAGCCTAGGGAGCAGTTGGGAGGTTAAGGGCCTTGCTTTGAGGGGCCACCTCTGCTGCCAGACTGTGGACTTGAAGCCCACCTCTGTAACCACTAGGCCACAACTCCTCCTAATGACATGCCAGATGACACGAGAACTGGACTGAAAATCCGTGACAACAGCTCTTAGGAAGGGATAATTCCTCCCCGAACATTACTGAAGCAGGTTGGGATCCTAGAATAGCACAAGCTTTATTTTTGTCTAATATACCATCTTTCTATTCATGTTTACACACGTTTGAATAAATCACTTTAATTATTTCCCATTTTTCTTGCACTATATAAAAGAAAAAGATGAGTTGCTGAAGGCTTTTTCACAGTCCTGTAAATGGGGTCATATGATGGGTTGTAAGGTGACCTCAGCTGGACCGTCAGGCCCATCTAAGACAGATGCTCCATGACCAAACTGTGATATATGACTGTAACTCTCTATGCTGCACAGGGTTCAGAGGAAAGAGCACAGTTTCATTTTCAGCTGCTTGCACTGGCCTTGACATGCCATAACACTCCCACTACACCGCGCAGCTTATGAGTGTAGGTGTGTGCGCTTGTGTCAGTATCTCACTTCAGCAAACCCTGAGAGTCCTTGTCTGGAGACCTTGAGTGCTAGTAAGCACATGGGGGCCCCTCCTTTGGAATAACGAAGGGGAGCGAAAAGAAAAAAAAAAACCCAAGCAGATAAGAAACTTTTCCACCAGCAGGAACAAGTCGTCCTGGATGTTTCCCTTCTTCCATGCGCTGCTTCTGACGTCCGCAGCATGTGTCAGATAGGAGATAATAACTGTAACAAGTTCATTGTTAACCTGAAGGACTTGGACATAACAGACAATGAACTTTGTAAAGGAATCTGAGTTATGTGTATCACTGTAGCAAAACAAAATGTTCTTCTCTCTCTCTCTCTCTCTCTCTCTCTCTCTCTCTCTCTCTCTCTCCAGAGGCATCCTCACAGGAGTGTTGCCATGACTTGAAACCAAGGAGAGAGAATAAATGCTGAGTGAGCATAGACAACAGCTACTCTGTCTTTGCTAAACATCTTCAAGGTCCCCGTGGAGGGATAAATGGCCAACAGGAGGTGCGTTCCCAGGAGAGACTCATCTGGATGTTTAGGAGGTAAGTCCTCTTCACAACTTCTCCATTTTGTGAACTTTCTCTTTTATGTAAAGCAAAATTTTTTGGAAACTTAGAAAACTTTTGCCTGAGCAATGTTTTAGAAAAAAAAAAGGTGGGATAAAAGTTTGATTTAGTTTTATATATTCAGTAGCTAAAGCCAGCTGTTGTTCCCTGTGAGGCAGCAGAAAGAATATCTGAGCTCTTCGTTGTGTTTTTCATGTATTCACATTACAACTTTCTTTCCTTTTGTCATCCCTGCCTTGCAGGTCCGCGCGCTCGGCGGCGGGGCAGCAGAGCTCGGTGCACTCGCTGTTCCTTTTTCCTATGCATATACTTCTTTGAGATGTAACTTTAAAGAGGCATAAGGCATGGGAAAATGGGGCTGCAGAGGTTTTCCACTAAACAGACGTTTCATCGTGCTTTCCGCGTGGCAGCTGACCTCAAAGTGAACACACACACAAACTTTCTTGGCTTGAGCTAAAAGAGGAAAACTGATTTTCAGTCTGTAAATTGTTTTAATGCCGGATTGTGATTTGAAACCATCGTCTGTTTGTCATGACATGATATGAATCTGTTTGTCTCTGTCGGTATTTTTGTCTTCTTTATTTTTAAAGACAAACAATAAAGACTTTGTTGCTTAAATTTTGCGTTTGACATGAATGGATTCTGGGCTTTTAGTTTTTTTAAGCTATAGATTTTTATTTTTTTTGCAAATTTACAACCTAGGGTGGTGATACACTAGGCAATTTTTTGGGCAACTATTATGGGCAACAGTGCCTAGGAAATTGCCTCAGTATTGCTACTTTAATCCCATAATAAGAGGAGATTATTTAAAAAAAAATGTATATACACTACTGTTGCTGAGAAAAGTATTTTGGTAAACAATGAGTAAACATTAGATAAACTTTAAAGAAATGCTCAATGTAAGTCAGAATTAACCTCAATAAGAACTGTGACCAATAGATTTTCCTTATTTCACTATTAATGCACATGTCATTTAAGCCATTTAATGGGGTTGAACTCTTCTCTGTTCATCTGAAAACTTTCGAGCGGGGCAAAGTCACTCTTTAGAGCAGGGCTCTTCACCTCAGGTCCTCGAGGGCCACCGCCTGCAGCTTGCTGTTGTTTCTTTCCTTCAACACACTGGTCTCAAAGTAATGAGTCGTCGTGCAGAACTCTGCAAGCTGTTGGAATCCATTTTGTTTAAATCAGGCTGTAGTGGATAAAATGGATCTCTTGGATGTCTGCAAAACAAAGTAAAGGGTTTAATTTAAACGTCTTGTTCATCAAAAGGTTAAAAGCTGAAAGAAAATTAACCTTCTCATGTGGGAATTTCTAAACAATGCGTCATGAATTATATTTTACTTTTTATTTATTCATTTTATTCTTTTTAACACAGAGGTAAACTTTGTAATTACAATGCAAGTATATATGAATTATTTAAACAGGTAGTCCCAATGAGGCACGCAGTCTCATTTACAAGAGAGACATGTTTGGATGGACAAAACATTTAGTTTCAGTTACAGACAACTCTATACAAAATGTAAATTAGAGTTAATTTAAAACTCAAAAGCAGGCTACATCTAAGAATAAATAAATAAATAAATAAACCACTAAAAACAAGAGCAGTTCAAAGATGCGTTCTCCGGTCCCCTGAGAATAACTTTAAATTCTCTTAATGGCATCAAGGTGGGCAGCTCTGGATCCGGTCATTTCCTGTTCCAAGTTGAAGGAACAGAGTGAGAGGACCTTCGTCCAAGCTCAGTACCAACTGAGACAACGCTGAGAGTAATAAAGCGGGAGAAATATACCTTCCTCATTCATGTATATATTAGAAATAGTAGCAACCCTATCCATGAAAGGGTTAGGACGCGATTCAATCTTTAGCAAAGTGTTGGATTTGAAAAAAAATATGAATCTGAAAGGTGATTTGGCAGAAGTAGAAAAAAACCTGCCAAAGCAGCGGCATAAAACACACCAAGTCTTTCCCAACTGAGCTGATGAAGAATAAAAGTGACGAGTATCTCGCTGAAGTTGAATAAATGTAAAGTTTCCAGGGTTTTAGATAAGAAACGAAAGCTCTGATGAGTTTCATTTTGTTGTTTGTTACCTGTATCTGGAGATATCTCAGCCTTCTGCAATATTTATTGTCTTTGTTTCTTTTGGTCTCAAGCCCTCACTCTTTTGGTGAACCTGAAAAATACTCGTGACGCCCAAGCAGAAACTTACATTTTCATGGGGGTCACTGGCTAAAATAAACTCAAATAATAACTTGGTCCATACAGCACTTGTTTTAAACGAGAGATTTCCAAAGAGTTTAGACAATAAACAGAAGATACTTGAATGTCTGGAATCTATTTTGGTCCTAAATAATTTAATGTTTTTGGACCAACAGCAGTATTTTCAAATAAACTCTTTGCTGGACAGAGAGTCAGATCAGGAATGATATGATTTACTGTCTGGAGCAGCCATGCTCGGAATCAGCTGCAGCTCTCTGATTGATCTTTCTTTTTGTTGGCAGGTGTGTAAATAGGCTGTTACAGTAATCCAGTCTGCTGATGATAAACTCATGAGCCATTTATTCTTGAAGTGAGAGTGACCTCACTATAACCGACTTTATGAGGGTGCTTAAATTCAGGCCTGACACCCAGTTTTCTGGTTGGTTTGTGATTGTTTTTTTAACATTACAAAGTGAAGCTCATCTTTCATTTTAAGTACAAATATATATTTTTTGCCCAAGTTTCAGGTTTACACTACTACTAGTTCCCAAATAAAGTTATTTGGGTAAAAAGTTCGGCTGAGTTACAAATAAGGAAAAAAATCTAATTTGATCTGACCCTTGACCCCCTCCCCCTCACCCAACCTGGCCTCCAGCCTGTTTACAGCAACTCTGCTGCAGTTTTTCTCAGACTGTTTGCACCTCTTCACCTGCTCACTCTCCTCATCCAAAAAGGATCAGCCGAACACTCATTGTCATTCAGATCATCTATTCTCTGCCCCTCACAATGGATCATTTATTGATGCTCATGTCTCTATTAGCATCAGGAGCTGCAGCTACAGACTGAAACCTTCACTGCTTCGAGTTTTGCACAGTGTGCACGGTCCAGGATGTTGCCATTGTATCAACTACTGATACATTCAAGATGAATTAACTCCTTTCATAATTGTGCTTCTTGGTCCTAATCGATTGCAGCCCTGAGATAAAGAAAGTAGATCCTCATAACAACCTAGAAAAGGGAGTCAGATCGCCAGCAACATTCATCAGAACAAGTGAAGAAGGCACCGAGACTTTATGACAGAGTGACTCCATCAGTCTCCCATTTAGCTCGTCCTGACTAATGACTTTGACGTGTGGCAATACGCACCTCATGCAGACTGGAGGGCGCCGTCCTTTTGCGGCTTTCAAGTAAGTGATAAGAGTTCAGTCGTCACACAAAAGAGCGCAATGGATCTCAATGATCTCGCAATTACCTCCGCTTTGATGTCCCTTTGAAGATGCAAATCTCTAAGCAGCAGAGGGCGAGTTCTGCTTGGAGCACTGCCACCGGACACCAGGTGGGAATATTCGCCCGCAGCAGCCAGACACACCTTTTCTAACAAACGAAAAGCCTTTTCACAAGACTCAGAAGGCTTTTTTTTTTATTTATTTATAGAAAAATATAGTCATCAGTAGTTATAATGCTACCCAACAGATGGCAACACACGGGCCCTGATCATGTGACTTTAATATGAGTTTATACTCAACACTGTCGGGGTGCTTTGGATTAAAATTCATCCATTTTCCATTCCATAAACTTTTCATGTCGTCGCTGTTACTTGTTCTCTAAACAAGTTTACTTTAACTTCATGGCATCTTTTCGTGGATGAGACTTAAAAACAACCTTATTCGCAACAAATGTTTTGCAAGGAATTGTGCAAATAAAGGTTTCAAAGTAAAAAAAAAAAATAGAAGAGGTGAATCAAAGTATTTAATTCTGTTTTATTTGCGGCCTAAAACCAAACATTTACATCATGTCGTTTATATTAAAACTTATAGAGCTTCAGAAACATCAAAAGCAATCATATTTACAAGTTTAAACCCCTCTTTTATAGAGAGTTGTGGAGGGATATCTAGATTCTAGACAGGAGTAAAGAGGACATTTCAGTAGAAATGTGTGTGTGGTGGGGCAGCAGGGTGGGGGCGGTGGAGAGCAGCGGGGAGGGACGTCCTGTGGAGCTGCTGCTGCTGCAGCCGGCTGGGAGCTGTCCGCTCAGGAAGGGGTGCTGAAACAGAAATGGGGGCAGCAGAGCGGCGGAGACTGTTATGAGGCAGGGTCGCCTGTCCTGGACCTCTCGTTTCAGTTTCATCCTCCGGTTCTGGAACCACGTTTTAACCTGTGAAAGGAAACACATACGTAACATATGAAGAAAGAGCAGGAACCGAACACGAGCCTGAGTTTTCAGCTTTAAAGAAAAATTAAGGATCTCTGCAAAATCACGAGACCAAAATCCAAACTGCAGAAATCCTAAACTTCTCAATCCTTACCTGTGTTTCGGACAGGTTGAGCTTCTCTGCGATCTTCCTCCTCTGCATCGCGCCCAGGTATTTGTGTTTCCTGAAAGCGCGTGCCAGTTCGCTGATTTGCTCCGAGGTGAACTTGGTCCTCATCCTCCGCTGCTGCGCGCTCTCCCCCTCACTGTCCTCTCCTATCTCGCTCTCGGACCCAGACGTGTAGCCGCAGCTGTCTGGAAAGGAAAACAGTGCAATTTAATTAATTTACTCAAAATCGATAGGCACTCAAAAGGCCTGTCGATCCCAGTCCTTTAAAACAAAGTTTATCAGGGAACTTACTATTTGGAGAGGTCGGGGAGTATCGGCTTCTTGCAAATTCCTCCACATCACTCTGAACTTTTGGATAAAGCGCTGCATCCTGTGCCTGCTCAGAGTCCTCATAGTAACTTTTGGAAAGCCACTCTACAGAAAAGTTTGCCATAATGTACTCAAACTCTATGACTGATGGGCCTGAAACTCTGAACCTCTTTATAGGAGGGGCAGGCGTCTTTATTAGCATATGCACAGGAATCTCAACGGAATGACAGAAACTTGCTGGTGGTTGTAATTGAGGTTAATAGAGGCTGGCTTGTAGTTTTTCACACGTTTGTGGCGGTCTGAGATGTTCTGGCGCCACTAAGTCTGAGTATCATTTACCTGGCATCTCTGCCCTAAATGATGCTTGTATAAAGGCTCTCAGGGCAACATCCGCCTCTGAATACAAGACCATTAATCAGTTAAAAATCTTACTTTTGTGTGTTTTTGTCCTACAAACTCCATAAGAAACCTCTTCTCTTGTTCACAAAACGACAAAAAGCGCCTGAGAGCTACATGAGGTTTGCTTTGAATAAGCCAAAATAAGTAAATGTTTGACCCCTGGTGAAGATATTTCCAGACCGTAAGGGCCGCAGACAAAGGCGCCCAGCTGTTTGAGCATCAAGCAACCTGGTGATAAAGCTTTTGTTATTGGTGGGACCCGGTGGGTGTGACCGCAATCAGAAAACATCATCAGAAAGTGAGAAAGTTTTGTTTGATCTTCTGGGAGCTGTTTGAATGAGACATTTGCCTCGAGGCACACTCACCCTTTCCGAGAAACCTAGAAGCATAAACTTGAAATTCGGAGTGTATTATTATTCTGCAGACCTGGATGCACAAATATCCATTTAAAAGACATTCAAATGTATCAAGAGTTTCATGCAAATCAACTATCCATCCACACATCTCATCACATAAACGGGTTTTTAATCTGATGCATCAGACGGTCTCATGTAGATTTCAGAGATCAGATCTTCTGGGCACACACAAGCTCAGACTCTCTGGAGCCTATAGGTCTGGGCCCCTGTGGTAATTGTAAAGTCATCAATGAACAGCTTAATTAGGACTAATTGTGAATGATCTACACGTTAGCTGGCCTTTGAAGTGCAGAAATGAGGACAAACAAGATTTATAAGAGCAGACCATGTTGTCCTCCTGGACAGAGGCAGAGTCGGTTGGGGGGGTAGACTCGTTATCTGAATTTGATGTTTACTGTTGTGTTTGTAATTCCTCACTGATCTAATTTATTATG
>JAOXYM010000017.1:5550236-5576225 GCA_028567055.1 Leptatherina wallacei | reverse complement strand
ATCTATCTATCTATCTATCTATCTATCTATCTATCTATCTATCTATCTATCTATCTATCTATCTATCTATCATCCAGCTCTCTCTGTATACCTGGTCTATATCATTATATTCCCGTTCTTGTAAGAGGCCCTTCTTTCCTTACAATTATCCTCCTTCTCTTTAATTGCGTGTAATTGACCATGATGTACCCATCAAAATAAAGTGCCACCCCTTCTAAAGATTTGGCTCTTAAACAGGAATTGGCTCTCGTGTTCACTACAATCAGCAGTTCGAGCCGGCTCGTTCATGAACAACACATCGCTACTGAGCCCTGAGAACTAAGCAGCCAAAGGTAAAAACTGGGAGCCGGTTCTTCCGACTCACTACAAAGCGGCTCTCAGATCTTTTGCACGTGACATATCACTATTAGATTCCTCTCCAGTTTGTAGGCAAAATGTTGCTGTTTAGTTCCGAGTGGTTTCTGAGTGGGTGAATTTTAAGCCATTATAAGACGTGATTGTTTATTTTGTCATGAAGTAGGCTATCAGTAAAGTTTCTGTGCAGTTTTGCCTCATGGTCACAAAGCAACACTAATGCCAACCGCACACACATTCATGCACATTCCTGGAGCCATCTTTGCCCCGCATCCAGATTCTGCTGAGAATCTTCACTACTTGGCATCACATGACAGCAGATGCAAGCAACAGGATATTATCACGATGACCGCTTTGAACACGCACCATCACTGATTCAGGAATGAAACCAGAGAGAACATTATCAGAGGAAGCAAGGGGGGGAAAAAGAGAGATGGCGACAGAGCGAGAGTCAACATGGCTGGAGAGATGGGATGGGGGGCCGCTAGGGGGCACCAAAGTGTGAAAATCCACCGAAGTTCAGCTGTGGGCTTTAAGGCTTTAAAAAAAACAGGGAGCTTGTGGTCTAAAATGAAAAACCTTTTAAAAAAAAGAGACAGATAATTTACTAACTGAAATAATCAATAGCCTATGTGAAAAAAATAACTAAATAAAAGTTTTACATAATAGTTGAGAATAGCTGAATTTATTTTAGTAATACATATTATAATTCTTATTTGCATGATAAGCATTTAGGCAAAATGACTAAACCAGTATTTATAAAAAGAAATTTCAATAAATGACAGAGTTTGAATAGGATGCATTCCCTATTACATTTATTCAGAGAAAATATCCAAAAAGCTTGTAAGAGCGTGAATAAAGGCAACTGGATTTCTATTTTTGATTCTTCTGAAGATGTTTCATCTCTTTCTCTCAGGCTTCTTTAGTTTATAAAAAATAACAAATATAATGTAATACAACTAAATATTAGATAAATTAATAACAATGAGTAAAAAGACATCATATACGATAGGAAAAATAATAGATGAATAAAATAAAGTTAAAATGAAATAAAAACAAATAAAAGACCAGAAACTATTTATAGTTTTACAACAAGTTGCTTCAAGGGGTTAATTCTAGATTATTTTAAGGTACAAACTGTAAATATAAGTAAAGCTTAAAAAGTTTTCATTCCACATGTAGTCTTTTCATCTAATCTGGATGCCCAATTTGATTAAAGACAATATCTCCTTATTAATTATTTTTATATTCTACAAAAGACCAGACTATTCCAAATAATCGGAGGAAAAGTGATTAAAAGCCTCTTGTGGTCAGATTTTGTACACTGACTCGATATATAAAGTAGCAGTCAAATAACCAGACAAAAAGACAGCAAAGCCATATAAAAATATTACCATACGTTAAAAACTGGCTGAACAGTAGGAGGAGGGAAGCTCAAGCTTCAGCTGCACCAATCCCACATTCCCTGGTTGATGGAACCAGTCTCACACCTGCCATATCACTTTTCTATCATGTTTATTGTTTGACAATAACACGCCTTGGCAAGAGAGGGCTTATAAAATGTAATTTATTTGGCTAAATTAAGCAAATCTTCATAGCGTGTCACATTCCATCTCCGTGAGTTTCACGGCACATAACCGTGGAGGAGAAATAGAGAGCTGGCGGGGAAATGGAAAAATGGACACCGGCTGAACATCATTCCTCAAAATGACATTTTGCACACTGACATCTCATTATGTTCTATCACTTAATGGTAAGATTTGGTCCCGACTGTAAGCTTGTCTCTTTGCCCTTCACCACACGCTGTTAATAATAAATGCATTTATTCCACATTGCACTGCTTCACTGTAATCAGTATTAGATATTAATTAATCACTCTAGGCATGTAATTCTCATTTAGATTCCTAATTGGTTAACAATCAGAAACTATGGGCTGTAATGTTCGTCTAATAATTCATATAACCAAGAAATGGATGTACTCTGCATTATGCTATTTGTTTTCTATGACAGACACAATCCATCCATGTCAAGTTAATTTCATCTCAATAATTCATCTGACTGGATTAACCTGTTAAGAGGCTCCTACATGGAAATTAGCTGCTGGGTTTCTATTTATTGGATGTTTCCCTGCAGCAACACACCAGAGTTAAATAAATGGATCGTTAAGAGACATGAGCAGAACTTGACAAGCTGTTGGAGATGGATTTTATTTGAATCAGGTGTTGCTGCAGGGAGACGTGCAATCCCAGCAGGACACTGTCGCTCAAGGACCAGAGTTGCTGATCCCTGGAAGAATATAGGATATAATAGCCAATAACATTAGCGCCAGTAACATGATCATTTTAGCTATTTGTCATGTAATAAAGCCAATAATATAAATGTGAGCAAACTGCACAAAAAGTGCCAAAAATGTTCTATTCCTGAGAAATGTCGACTCATTTATGTATTATCGGCTACAGTTATTAAATTTTAGGCCAATAACCAACCAACAGCATTACATATTACAGTATTAGCTTCATCATGTTTTCAGTGGCTCAAATTTCTACATCACTGGCAGCTGTTATGTTATTGGCCATTATTACATAATTGGTTGCTATATTGTTTTTGATCAAGCTGATTAAAATGATTGTCACACTTTCTCTTAAACCGTTTGATCATTAGCTATAGGTAGCTTTAAAGAAGATAACATTTTAAATCACTCAGGCCTTGACCTCATTTTCAATTAATTAACCGGGTGAAAATATGTTCCTACGCAAATATTCTAGCAAAACAAAGTGAACATGGGCACTGCCTACTTTCTAGAGATTTGGAAACCTTTGGGATGGCGCTTGTGATTAACTGTACGAGGCATTTCCCAAATTTACCTTAAAAAACCTTCCACTGTTAAGATATTGCCTTGTGTTGGTAGTTTACCGAGCTATAACCAACAATAACCACTGCAGAGCTGAGGAAAAGATTTCATCCAGGTTTAATTCAGCAATCTAGATTCAGAAAAAAACAAAACAAAAAAAAAAAACTTACAATGCAGATGACATGTAAAATCCACCTCAAAACGAGTCAAAATGCTTTTTCATAGTGAGCTGATTTTATTGCAAATGACTTGGTAGCGACTTTGAATCTTGTTTCCACTCCTTAGAAGCCATGCTAGCAGCTCTCTGAAGCTAACCATAAAAGCCTCAGGGCTTTATGCTAAATGCTAATGTTAGCATGCTTACATTAGCAGTTACTGGGTCATAAACCAAAATATTAATAATTGCAGTCAATCTTTTCACTTCATGACAGCAATGCAAAGTTAACATAAGTGAATATGTTACAGTTCATCCAGGTAGGAACCTAAACAACATGACAGTGAATGAAACACGGCTTTGCAACAGCAAGTCAAAGGATTAGCAAAACTATCCTCCAGCAAACAGAAATATTTGCACAATTTTACTTTAATTCAACAGTTCTGATATTTTAATTAGGAAACAAAGTGTTGATCTGAGTTATAAACAGTCATATCCATTCTTAGCATTCTTTAGAAATTAGGATTGACTCTGAAAACATTGTGCTTTCACAACATAGTTTAGGTGCTTGCAGTAGTCTGTCAGTGTTGCCCATCTTCTCCCTGTTGGTGATTATCCTTGACGCCATGTTTTGTCCAGATAGGAAAATATGAAGGCCATAACAACTTAAACACATGCTTTTGACACAAAAGTGTGAACAGAGGAGGAATCATTGCTAAAAATAAACATGAATACTTTTGCCTCTATGCAGGAATGCTCATATCAGAATCAAACAGATGTGTGGAGTCAACTGTGAGGAGTGTGAGTTATTATTATAATTGACTTAAGTGAAGGAGAACTTAATCTAACATCATAAAAAGTTTTTTGTCCTCAATACTCCAGTGTCAGAGGAACAGAAGCATCAGGGCTTGGACATGTGGTGTTGACCAGGTCGTGGGATGGGAAATGTCACTGGAAGTTGGCCTTCACCCTCCTCAGCGTGTCATGGATCCTGCGTGTTTGACGCTCACTTGACTGCTGAAAGTTGGCATCGCTGTCGGTAGCCAAGAGGTGGATGTCAGAGGTGGCGAGGCGAGCGATGCGGCGGCGCAGGTAGTCTTGCACGTCCGGGTCTGGGCTGTAGGGGTACGTAGCCTCCTGGAAGGCATGGACCTGACTCACAACCTTTGCAATGCTCCTGGAACCAACATGGGACGGGAGAGAACACAGTGACAATGTGAGAAGGGACTCAGTAGCTGCATCATTTTCTTCTCAGCAGCATCATCGGCTATGTCTCTGACCTGATTTGGAGAAAGCTGGGACGACTCACGGTCCACGGTAACCAGCTGTATTTCTGCCTTTCTCTGCTAGATCTCCTGACCCTAGCATCTGGCTACACCCAATCACCTCTCAGCATCTGGCCAGAAACCTTTTTCCCAATCAAACCCTATCCCACAGGCACCATCTGGAGCAATGCTGGCACCCCTACCAGCAACCCAAATTCAACAGCTGTGCCATTACCATCCAACTGCCACTTGTTGTGACCTCAGCATCTGGTCAGCCATATTGAAGCGAAGGAGAAGGACACAATAAAAATACGTCCTCTTACTGAGTTGGCCGACTTTGTCATAAACAGATTCAGGTTGTAGAGAGAAAGCTAATTCTTGGATAATGACACTAACAGTCCGTATTTTGTGTCTCTGCAGGAACAGGTAGGAGGTTAATTTCACTGACTGGATGTATGTTTGATGAGCATCACATGACCAGTGAAACTCTACACGATTTGCTCTAAGCTAAAACTGAAGGAGCAATGTGCTTTTTATAACTTTATACTTTTAAAGGTCCAGCATGCAGCAACATTTAAAGGTCAATTACAGAAAAATATAACATATAGCCTAATTAAAAACTTTTCTATTGGTATTTAAACACTATACTGAAATAACTGTTATGTTTTATGTATGAATGAGCCATTTATATCTACTTATTGTGGGTCCACATACATAGGAGCAGCCATATTTGGGCCACTATTGTTACTGTGGTGTCTGATTGATAAACAACTGTATCTGAAATGAGATCAGTTATCATCCAAAAGAGCTCATTTTTTAAAATGCATACTTCATTAATCCCAATTTATCTTTTTAAAAAACAAAAAAATTGTCTAGAAGGGGTCTTTTCAAGTTAACAGCAAAGATTTTTATTCCAGATTTTACTATTAATTCCTCTTACTTTATAAACAAAACAATAATGAAATTGATTATGAGCTGATGTTGATTGTTTAAAAGTTACGTAACCAATTTCCTTGTAAACGGTCAGATCACAAAGGCCCCTATCAGACCGTCATAACTGTTGGAGGGAGTAATCCATCTTTTGTGTTGACATGGCAATAACTGAGGACGACTGTAGTTCTCAGAAGTCCTTTAGTATTTTTAGCTCCTACCCTGGAGTAAGTACTTTCTCCGCTCATGGGGAAACACCAGCAATGTACTTTTCAGAGGTTTTTCCAGGAAGAAACACAAATGCAACACCAGGAACTACAATTTAAAAAGAAAAAACAGTAAATGCTTGTATAACAACGAATGTGTCAATAAATACCGTAAATGACAAAGGAAATGCATAATGGTGACTCACTCAGACGTGTGAACAAACAACACTGGACTACAGGAAAACTATTAAAAGCAGCAGATGAAAACAACAATATCAAGGCTACCAAAATGTCGATTTTCCTTTTAAAATATCTACAAAATTTTGTGAAACTGTCACTTAAGGAAGTTTTGTCATTTCTAAGATACACAAAAATGCGATTGAGGTTGTAAAGATGACTTCACTGCCGGTCAGGATGCATAATCTGTGGCTGCGCATGAAGACAAAAAACAGCTGTCACAGAAGTAAGCTGAAATTGGCAAAATGAATAAATAAACATTTTATGAAAATCATGACATTGTTTTTTAAATCATGGTTCAATAGAAATGTTTTTTAAAAACAAAATATGAGAAATTAATATACGTTATGTCACTCGTAAGCTAATATTTTGTTGAGCAAACCTTTGAGGCAATCAGGTGTTTTCTGTAACTCTCCATCAGACTTCTACACCTGTCGGCAGGTATTCTGGCCCACTGCTCATCAGCAAAGTACTCTCATTGGTCCAGGACTGATTTGCTTGTTTGTTTGTTTTTATTATTATTTTTCACCTCAATTAAATAAAAAATAAAAAACAATATCTTACTTCACTAAATTATAATTCAGCACATTTTGTTTTATTATTACTTTTTTCAGTCTCCAGTTATTTGAGTGACTATTGAGAATTTTGCCTTTTCTTTTACGGATTGCAGACATCTTTTCATGTAATTGTACATCAGAAGAGGGCTGTAGTCCATACATGTGTAAGGGTGCATTCACACCAGGATAGGATAATAATTTGGGGCAAAATTCTCCAAAACGACCACTAACCAAGAAGAAAAAGAGCAGGAGGAGGAGGAAGGAAATCCAGGTCATCATTTGGCAAGGACTGAAAACGGAAATCCTCCCCCTCCAGTCAGCTCCTTCACCAAAGGAAACACTGGGGTATCACCAAATGTGTGCAGCCTTGGGGTCTGTTTTCACTTTGGTGTTCATACCTAATGTGGTTTTCACAAGAATATGAGCAGCAGGAGAGACAGCGAGGCATCCAGCATGTTGCTCTACAACACTTTCTCTGGTCGACTAGATGCTCCATTCGCTTTAACACTATAACTGAACTGCATCAGGGTTGACTTGCATATGAAACAAGACCCCCGGTTCTCAAGAGGACCAGATTTTGCTTGACAGACCAGAGTGTGAGGGGGAGGGTGCACCCTCCTCCAAACAAACCGCTTGTGCTGTAAGTCTGTCTGGATTTTTAAAAGAAGAAAACAAAAACAAGCTAAAGACAGAATGTTGTGCTTTGTGTTTGCCAGTCATGTCATACAGATCTGGGTTCTCATGGAGGAATCGGAGGCAAACATGCTGCTCGTCTTGGAGAACTGATGATGACAACTGAGAAGAGATTGTCTGTTAAATGTCAAGTTTGCTGTTTCTTTTCATAAATCCGAGAGTTGCTTGAAAGTACAAGACAGACAGACAGACATTTGCAAATGCTTTACCCAGTGGCTGACTGTTGTTACATACTGCACGACAAGCGAGAACTCTGTTTTTGCTCTGGAGGCCGCAAGAACAAGAAAAAACTTTGTTTTGTTTGTTTTTTGTCAATTCATACTCCACGAGAAGCTTCGTCTGACACTGGGCGGGGATTACTGCAGGGGGGGGGGGGGCGTCTGTGTCTGTATGAGTGATTGACCCGGTTATTTGATGTCTAACGTGAAACTTTGCTTTTCTACGTTAACCACGTCCCCCTCAAATGTCCAATCACACAATACTTCCCGGAGCGCCACGAGAAGAAAGTTCGGCCAGCCCGATGCGTAGCGAACTGTCCTCAAACACGGCCGCGAGAACAAGAACAGAGTTCTCGCTTCTCGTGGAGTATGGAAGAGTGTTTAATGTATAAAGCCTCCAAACCAGCCTCCAGTCGGCCAAAAAGAATTTCCAGGGTTAAACATCACGTCATGTGAAGCTGCCGAGAAGAAAACAATTATGTAACCTTACAATTTCAGAGCTTTAATTACAACATGGATTTTCCTGACGTAACTCGTGCTTTTGACTTATCCACCCACTGAAGCACTGAACCAGTTCCTGTTGGTTGCAAACAGAACAGAAGTAGAACCCCGCCCCGCCATGGTTCCCCGTCACGTTCTGCAACCAAAGAGTACCTGAGTTTGTTCCATTTATAAGCCCCGGTCGTGAGGGTGAATGCACCAATCTCCAGCTGCTGGACATGCATAGCCAAGATGTGTACTGAGGGCAGTGTGGGCTTCTTCTTTGTGTGTTCTCTTCCCATAAGACACAAATCATCACTCTTCAGAAAAACCTGAGGGAGGAGGAAGCCATTTATCAACACAGAACAAAGGAAAACGAAATCAAGAACATGTAACTCATGTGATTATTAGGGTGTCTGTTGTACTGGAGCAGTTAGATATGAAAATTGGGAAGTGATGCATGTTGTTTGAGGCATCAGGCTCTTTCAAGGGCACTTTTCAGAAGGACAGCCAGTTGTAAGCACTCAGCACAGGGTATGTTGCTTGAAGCTGTTTATCTATTGATTTGTTTGCCCCGCAGCCCAGTTTCACAATATGTGGCCATCTCGGCCCACTGTTACAAACACTCACACACACACACCTGCACAGCGCGTAGCTCCTCCAGGATCTCACACACCTTGGAAGACAGATGTTTCCAAGCCTGTTGGCAGGCAGAAGAGGAGGTACTTTTCTTTAGCATCACCACAATGAAAGCAAATCATGCGATACCAGAGTCAGTGAATATATCCTGCCTTGAGATGAAAATATGGAAATTTCTTCTATTTTCTCAGCACCGACGCCTTCAATTGTGAGTTTTTTTAATTACTCCTTTTCATGCCCACATTTTTCCTCACCACGCTCACACTCTACATCTTATTTGAATTCATTAATGTTAATTTCTCATTTGTGAAACTAATTAAATACCATCCAAGCTCGATCACAGAAGGGGGAAAAAAACATTTAGCTCCAGGGCACCTGACTTATTAGAAAAACTTAGAATTTGTGTCAGGAGCAGTTTTATAACTCGCAGCCTTACTGGTAATTGCCTGACAATCACGTTCTCCAGACCTCCGAGGACCTGCATGGCTGTGGCGAAGTTCCGGGATTCGTAGCAGAGTTTTCCGATCCACAGATACTTGGTCAGCAAGGCAACTTGTGTCTGAAAGACAGAGGAACAAAAAAAAAAAAAAAAGATGCAGAATCAAGTTTCTGTGTGCTGTATAACAGCTGACTGCGTAACAAAGCACATTCACATAGTCAGTCCATCAAGACTTCACATTTACATCACTGGTACTGAAAAGTACAGGTGCGCTGGCTGTGAGAAGGTTCAAATATGGCTTTTATTTGCATTTACAGCTGAAGCAGTGAAAGGTTGTAAAGCATGAGAGCAGCTCAAGTGTTTTCACTGAAAGCATTTCAAAGTGGACTGACAACTCGTTCGTAAGCAGTGAAAGTATTAGAATTGCTAAAATATCTGAAATAGTGGTTGCAGAGGTCCTAAGTGTTTTCTCAAGTGGTTCCAGGAAAGTAGAAGAGAAAGTAGAGTTGCAACCACAGAATTAAAATAACAGTAATTCAGCTCTCATCGACTTTTTCATCTCATTGAAAGACATCGAGGCAGAAAATGTCCCTTCCTGTCTTTGAACCATTCAGCCATAAAACTCAGAGAAGAGGCTGAAATGACATATGAGCAAAATGTGTCTGAAGTCGTTATCTGACTCTTTCTGCGCCTGACCCTGTTACTTTCCCGAGGTGTGTCTCCTCTCACCTTGACGGAGTCGCAGATGACTATTTCTGCAGAGATCCAGTTAGTGACACTGTCTGCGTATGTGAGCAGCCGCTGAAGGTTGCTGTTGGATGCTGTCCCCTCATGTACAAGCACACTGCTGCCCTCTGCTGGTGGGATGTGGGGAAACACATTCCTGGTTGGGGAGAACAGATTTAGACATGCTGTAAATGTGGGAACATGTTTGACTGTCTCGTTCTTTAAACCTTTACATTTCTACTCCCTCACATTGTCTGAATAGGAGTAGGCAGAAGTTTAAACGTATATGTCCGTGACCCATCACTATAACACACCGCTCAGTTTAACACTTATATTTTCCTTTCCCCAACAAGTTGACTTTAAGAGACTCACATAAATAGATTTATCCACAAAAACAAAGAATAGAAAAGAAAAAAAAAACTATACTGGAGGTGATCACTGAATAGTTCAATAGTCTGCTTAGTCAAATTGAATCAATTTAAATAAAGTTGTTGTATTTCAATTGTAAAATTTGTATCACACATTGTAAAGGAATCACACTAATAAGTTAACAGATCGTTAGATGCTTCAGTTATATGTAATATGGGTCCTCCAAAACATTTCAATATGTAATAAAAAAAACTTCTACACTTAAAAGGGAGATGAAGCAAAATTTGCCTTTAATTTGGAATTTAAACAGCATGCTCTTTCTGTTTGCACCGTCATTAAAAGGCAGTGGCTTTAAATTGTAGGTACAATGTTTCAGCAGCATGTGCCAAACATGTGTATCTTTCAATAACATCATATATGGCTCAGATTCACTGAGATTTTTTGATTAATTGTGTAAAAGTTTTAATTGGAACTATATAAACAAAAACACTTCAGTTTTTATCTGTTCAACACTGACTTAAAAGACTTGACTCAGTGAAAAATACATCACATACAGCTTAGAAATGCCATTAAAAAGAAAAAAGTCAAACAAAGCTCAACAAAAAGGAGATTCTTTAACTGGTCATGAGGGGTCATTTAATGTTTGATCATTTCTAAAAAGCATGAATCATTGGCTGAATCTTCACAGTCGCTACATTTCAATCACAAAGAGTACTGTGGGTGAGTTGAAAGAGATGGGTTGGGGGAAAAAAAAGAGCTATTTGGGGAGATCACAGAAGATGCAGCCTTTGTCCTGATTGTACTCACTTGTTTGAGCTCAAGACTTTGTCCCTGACTCCTTGTATTCTAGATTTGAGGAAATGAACCGGGTGGCATCCTTGGAATATTTCCTGCATTACAAGAGAAACAACTTGTTAAATCTCAGGTTCACAAACTGCCTATCGGTAGAGACATGTCTCCCTCTAGTGGCTAAAACGGATAACAACACTATGTGATATACAGAGAGGCTGAGCGTGCCTGCTGCAGGAGGGTGAGCTGCTGGGCAATATGCTGTGTGTTAAAGTCCGTTTGGCAAAATGGCAGCTGCTCTTCACTCTGCAGGCAAATGTTGGAGAGGTCTTGCATCAGGGATCCGTAGCAAGGCATGGGCAGGGCCGCAGCTATGGAGAAGGTCTTCTCTTTAGACATGGAGGGAGAGCGTTCCACCACCCGGGAGAACCTCCACTGAAAAGTCAAGAGTAGATTTGGAAAAGTGTCTAGAACATGTTCTTCTTGTTTCTATGACACTAAAAGCTGCTGTATCAATAACTTAATGCGGGATATTGTTTAACAACATTGAGAAAATAACAGTGACATGAGCTCATGAGGTGGGAAAAACTCCCACAAGTCATGAGAAACAGCGAAGTTGCTTCAAGAAGCAGAATACCGACCTTCTTATTGAGATCCTCCGTAGATGAACGCAAACACACAGAGTCATCATCTTCATCAAAGCTGATCGGGCGTCCTCTCACTCGATGTGGCGTAGTGGTGCTTTGACGGCTGCGGAGGGCAGTGAGAAGGGCCTCACCTTGGCTGTCTACGGGAATAACCTGTGGGAAAATGAAAGGAATTTAAAAGCCGTCAGTGAAGTCAACGACTGATCAGCTCCAGATTAAAGTGCGACAAATTAACACGCGTGTGTTTACCTCAGTGTTTAGAAAGTTTTCCAACATATCCATGAGGCTGGACTTTGATGTGAAGTCAACGGGTTTACACTCCGTTACCCAGAGCTGAAGCAGGTCCAAACTACGATGGAAAATCCTTTCACTGTCCCCCGACATATCTGGACCCTCCCTGGCCAGGAAAAGAAACCAAAAAAAAAATCATTCAATTTGTTTTCATTGTTTTATATCACGTGTGTTAATGTCATTGAAGAGGTTGGACTTCATGAGCTCCTCCAGGTATTTTACCTTGCAACACTGATGAATTTGTCCATGATGAACTCCAGTAATTGTTCAGGAGTGCAGAAGAAACGGTAAGAATACAAGAACTGCTGGATGTAGCCCTCCATGGCGGCATTTCTGGGATGAAAAGGACCGTGAATACAGAACAGAAAGAATCAGTTGTACTTTTTGGTGAAGATGATTTATACATTGATGTGAAAAAGAACATAATTTCGTCCTTAACTGGACTTATGAGGTGAATACAACTTCACATGAACAACACATTAAATAATTATTGTTATTATTTGTCTAAAAAAGAAGCTGTGTGTTTTAATTCTACAGCCATATAGCAGACGCTTTTCTCCAAAGCGACTTACATCTGAGAGAGAGAACAACACAAGCAAGAAATCAAGATTAATCATGAATAAGTGCCAGTCAGACTGCTGAGAGTCCAGTTGGACACATGCTGCCGTGAAATGCTAGAGGCTGTTCCTTTTTTTCTGTTTTGTTTCTTTCCCCCTCCCCTACATTAAGTGCAGAAATGCTCCTTGAACAGTCTTTAGCTCGCTCTTAAAAGTAGATAAGGACTCTGTGGATCGGACAGAGTTCGGTAGATCGTTCCACCGCCGGGGAACAACAGAGGAAAAGAGTCTAGCTACGGATTTCGTGCCATGTTGTGGTGGGAGCACCAGGCGTCTTTCACAGACAGAGCGTAACTGTGGATTAAGGAGTGAAGGTAGACAGGAGCCGTTTGGGTTATTGTTCTGTAAGCCAGAAGCAGAGCTTGGAATTTGATGCGCGCTGCAACTGGAAGCCAGTGAAGAGCGACCAGCAGCGGACTGACATGAGTTCTTTTGGGCTGGTTGAAGACCAGTCGTGCTGCTGCAGAGGTTTAACTGAGTGTGTAGAAAACTGAGTATGTTGGGAAGGTTGTAGATCAATCTTAAGCAGTAATAATTCTAAATGATGTTTTTTTCTGTATGTTCTCAGTCTTTCATGTGGTTGTGGAGGAATTCTGGCCCACTTTTCTTTACAATGTTGTCTGAGTTATCTAAAGTTGGGAGCTCTCATAACGTCCTACCACAGCATTTCAATTGAGTGGAATTTTTTGGAATATGGGTAATTGCAACACCTCGATTCTTTGTTCAGTAGAATTGCTTGTAGAGTTCACGATAGACTTAATAGCTGCACGGTGCTCAAGGCCTGTGGCTGCAGAACAAGTGCAATCATCATCCCTCCACTGCCGTGTTTTACCGTTGGTACAAGCCTTTGCACCGATACAATTATGATCATCAGTTTACATACTCACTGACCTTTTATACACACACACCGATTACAAGCTAACAGAAAACAAGTGGGACGGTTAACTTTAATAGCCATTCAAACCTGTTTGTGTCAACTTGTGTGCACGTTATCAGGCCAAAATCATCAGGGTACGTAAACTTTTGATCAAGGTCATTTGGGTAGTTTCTATCGTCATTATGATTTAAAAAGAGTAAATACAGTTGTTTGACAAATGGCTTCACTCAACTGCTAACCATGATTTAAAAAATATATACATTTCTCTTATTATTCATATTCTCTGAAAAATGGCAAAAAACAAGATAAAAAAAATCACAAATTCTGCCAGGGTATGTAAACTTATGTGCACAACTTTATGCTAGATGTAGTTTTCACCAGATGTGGGGCTGTGCATTAACACTAAACATCCCCTCTGTGGTTTTGTCTGTTCAAAGTGACATTTTTTCCAGGCTTTCTCTTGCAACCCTTCCAATAAACCGCAATTGTTCAGCATTTTTCTAATTATGGTGTTGTGAATTTTAACATGCTAAGGGCTGTAGAGTATGAGATGTATCTTGGGTTTGTTTTATGGTATCTCTAAGCCAGAGATCACCAACTCTGGACAGTTTTCACATGTTTCTCTGCTGCAACACACCTTACTCGAATTAATGGGTCATTAAGAGGCTTGTGCAGAAAAGGTGTTGGAGCAGGGAAACATCCAAAACCTGCAGGACACTGGCCCAAGAGGAGCAGAGTTGTTGAGACCTGCTCTTTGCATGATCTGAACCTGGGGAAAAGTTGCAGGAATGTCCACTTATGACAAGATTGGCAGCTTTGTCAAATATTTTTCTCTGAACGATAGAACATAATAATCCTTCTCACTGTAGAACGATGGACTTTTGGAAACAGCCTTATAACTTTTACTAGATTGATGGGCAATCACATTTGATTCTCTAAAATAATTTCTGATGTCTTTCCTCCTTTCCATTGTATTAATACACTCCTGAAGCTCCAGACTTGCTAAAATTCTGCATGTATAGGAGGTAGTCAAGCTTACTGACTTATAATTAATAAAATGTATTTGATTAACATCAGCTGCCTACCAATGACTTTCATAATTACCGTGGAAGCAGTAAGGTTTTACTAAGTTTTTCCACATATTGTTTGTTCATTTTGGTTTAGTTTCTATTGAATAAAGAATTACTGTGTAATATGTTGTGTATTTTTCTTTTGAGATTGTATGCATCTAAATCTAAGACCTGGTAAGGAGCAGAATTTTTTTATTTATATTATGTCCTGACACATAAAACCTGTATTGACTGTAGACCTTCTATAGAAAGTGAAGGACTAAAACATGTGAAATAACATGATTAGTACCAACTCATCTTTTCTACCAAGTCTTTTGCACTGGTCACAGTCAATAAAGCAAAAAGAGTGAGTAGCAGTTTGTCATCAGCTCTTGACCCTTCAGGCACCTTCAAAACTGTGAGCAAAATGCAGTCCCTCTCCACGTGTCTTATAACTGGATGTGCTTCCATTTATTTTTGCACAGACTGCAAAATTTCCAGGGGCATATCTTGTTAAGATGACCTGAAATACCTTAAAGGCTCCTTTCAGTGAAGGCACAGTCACATCACACCAAACCAACGTCTCAACATTGCCTGGGGGGATGGGTCTCGTGAGCTCCCAGACAAATGGGAATTCATGAAGATCCCCTATGCTTCCATGATTTTGCAGTTGGACTGAAAAGCTTTTAAATTTACTTAAATGCCTTCAAAAATAAAAACAAACCAAAAACAAAACTGATATTAATGGAAAGGAAGCTGAAAAAAAATAGTGACCCAGTTTCTGATTGTTGATTCTGTTTCCCTTAGCAACAGATTCAAAACAGATTCAGAAAAGCCTTAGTTCAGAGCAGTGGTAACAGTGTTTACAGGCCAGATAAGAATCAGATGAAGTAAATTACAAAGCTCCTGATGTTCAAAGTAACATAACTGAATAGTCTGATGAAAGTGGGCGAGCAAGAGAGAAAGAGAAAAGAAGGGCAACGTTGTGCATAGATTGTAAAGTCTAAAACAACCACCTCATCAACATAAAGCTTATCTAGCAGCATTGTGAGGCCCCCAAGAAAACACATCTCAAACAAATTGATCAGATTATTCACATTTGATCCGTTTGAAATGGATTAGATTGAACTATGTGGATTACAAGAATTATACAAAACTCAAATTTCAACTCTTATCTGAGGGTATCATGATGTACACTGCCTGGCCAAAATAACATTACCACCTGGGTTTAACTAGGCAAAAAGGTAAGAGCGTCCTATTGGATAATTTCTGCATGGGCCATTATATTCCAGCTGGCAACAAGTTGTTTAACCCCAACTGATCCCACGAATAGCTTCTCATTAAACAACCATGTGGAAAGACACATCCTGTGGTCGTGGAAAAGATGTTAGTCTCTTTTAAAAGGGTCAAATAATTGGCATCAAACAGAGAAAACTAGAAATCTAAGGAGCTGCAGAAACGACTAAAATTGTGTTAAGAGGTGTCCAACACATTACAAAAAACTGGAAGGATAGTGGGGAACCATCGTCTTCCAGGAAAAAATGTAGTCAGAAAACAATCCTGAATGATCGAGGTTAAACTTAAACTTTTGGTGTTCTAATTGAAGAAAAACAACAGTAGAGCACAGGGCTATGTTTGATGGTGAAAGTAATAGCTTTTCCATATACACAATGTGAAGGTAATTGAAGGGATTAGGAATTAACAGCCATAAGAAAAGAAAACCACTAATCATTAACCAGAGAAAAAGGCTTCAATTAGCTAGGTTCAGGTCTAGGTTCAGGTCTAGGTTCAGCAACATTATGCTACCAAAGAATGAGGTCAGCTGACTACCCAAATATACAAAATAACCAGGTTATTCCTTCTTCCCTGATGGCACGGCCATATTACAAGATGACAACACCAGGATTCATGGAGCTCAGATTGTCAAAATAGGGGTTCAGGGAGCATGAGATATCATTCTCACACATGGATCGGCCACCACAGAGTCCAGACCTGAACCCCATGGAGAACCTTTGGGATGTGGTGGAGAAGACTTTGTGCAGTGGTCTGACCCTCCCCCATCATCAATACAAGATCTTGGTGAAAAAATGAATGCAGCACTGGATGGAAATAAATCTTGTAACATTGCAGAAGCTTACTGAAACCATTTCACAGCGAATGCTGCTGGAATCAAAGCTAAAGGCGGTCCAATGAAATATTAGAGTGTGAACTTATTTTTTGGTGGTGACATTTTTTTTCCTCCAGGCAGCGTAGACTGGCATTCATAATAATTAGGATATTAAAAGAACAGAATATTAATATCCTGTTGATAATATTTATTATAACATTAATATTAGTGTGAAAGCTTTTTGTCTGCACTGTTGATTTGGAGAAAAAGAGATATCCAGCCCTGCTCTGACTCATAATACTGTACCTGGCATAAAGGTAAGCCATGAGGCCCAGAGGAGACCCAGTATGCAGAGTGATCTTTTCTTTGCTGGTACCAAAGCTCAATACAGAAGGATCCTCAGAGGACTGAAGGTCCAAAGAGTCACGTCCGCAGACAGCCAAAGAAGGCAGTAATGAAACCTCCAGACCCCACTGATCCATACTCAGGATCTGCAAAATGGACAGAAATTCTATCAGAAATGAGAAGTGGATGAGTTGGGGAATGCTCAGTGTCTGGAGCAGTTGGTACCTCAAGGTAATTCTTCACACAATCCAAGAAGGCCACCTTGGATCGGAGTTCTTCCAGCTGTGACTTGAGTTTGGCGAGCATCGGTTTGCCCTCCGAACCTTCGGGAAACAGCACACAAATGATGTTTTATTAATTATGTGGGATGACGACCCATGTCATCTTCGTATTGAAATTTTTAAATGAGCACCCAACCTTTGTTTTTTCTCTCCTGCTGAAGCAGCTTTTGGTAGAAATTTCTTGTTTTCTTGAGATTCCTTGTTTCAATGATCAGCTGTTGCTGCAGTTCCTGTTCAAAAAGATATCACAGAATCATACAAAAGGTGCTAAAATTGCACCACACGCCTTTTGCTGGAAGTGGCTATCAGGCGGTTCCACTGTAGGAAGGTTCTTTCATTTTTCAATGCTTCTTTTTTTTGTCACCGTGGCAACAGAACGCAACAGCCCTTTTGAAGTGAAACGAGTGAGAAGTTGAAGCAGCGTGGCTTTAAAGGTGTGTTATTAGCCCTTCCACAAACCTGAAGGAGCAGTGGTGCCATCAAAGTGTGCAAACACAAAGACTATTCATTAATATTCTTTTGCAAATGATAATAACTTCCTCTGCCAAAGGCTAAGTTCAACATATTAATATTCAGATCCAGTTAGGGGGGGAATAATATGCCAATTATCTTCAAGTCCCCACATGTTTTCGTCCTATTTACCCCAAAGCCTGACCGTGACCCATTTCATTAGATAGAAAAAAAACACTAAATAAAACAGCTGACCAGAAGAAGAGCTAAAATAAAACTAAGACATGAAACTGTGTTCAGTGAGCACCTAAATAAGAAAACTCTAAAGTGAGCAGTAATCTAATAAGGCATTTTAATGGAAACACACCAGGAATCCTCTTCATTTTCATGCTGAGGGCATATTAATCAAAACAAGTTAAATATTACCAGCTTTCACATACATTTACACAAATGTGGTGCAAAAGGTGTAGTACAGAATACATATTAATATACAGTTCATCCAGTCGAGGAGAACCTGATTAATAAATCATGTGGTCTTCTGTTAGCTCAAACACACAGGGATAAGGTCAAAGATGACTCACTGTCAGTAGCCTTCACAGGTTTACCCACCAGTGCTTTCACATCCAGACTAGGCGATCCGCTGTGCTTCCCCAGATTCAATGCATACTCAATCACTTCTGGACTAAAACAGTCTTCTCCAAAGAAGGCCAAAGCCCAAGCTGGGCTGAAGCTGAGCCTCATGCCGCCTGCTCTGGTTCCAGGGCAGAGCAGCCGCTCTGACACTAAAGAGTCGCTGTCCTCCATGTCCTCCAAGCAGTCCGGACTCATCTGCTCGTCGTGGGCTCCCAACAGCCCTTCCTCTCTCTCCAACAGAAACTCCGCTTCAGAAGGGCTTTCATCGCTGCCACCCGCTGAATGATCTCCTCCCTCCATGACCCTGGTGTTGGCACTATCAACCTTCACACCTGGAATGGTAAACAGAATCAGCAGAGAGGGAGAGAAGAGGAGGAGAGGGGGACTGGATCACATGGAAAGCAAAAAGACAAACTGGATTTGTGTAGAAAGCACAGTGAGATATACCCAACAGTGGTGCTGGGGGTATCCGTTGCAAACGCTGTCATGGCTGCACAAAGCTCTTATTGTTTAACAAATGAGCTTACAGGCAATTGAAGCTCAAGTTCAACCACTACCTCTTTTAGATCTCAAGCATCTTTTCACAGCCAGCTTGTAATCAAGACACCGTATCTAGCATAATTTAAGAGCACAACAAACGCAGATGCAAGTGTGTGTATGTGTGTGTCGCTGGCCAGGAATGAATTCCAGAGAAAAAAAAAAAAAAAAAGAACAACTCTGTGGAGTTTGCTAGCATGCCTTGGACTGCCATGAATGTGCTTCAAGCTTAAGAACAGCATCCAACAGCCAGTCATAGCCCCGTGACTTCAGTCAGCAGACATATGAAGAGAAATATATCAAAACATCACAGGGGGGTTTAGAAGAGCAGTATTCAATCTATTTGGAAAACACAAAGCCTCTAAAAAGCCTTTGTGTATCTATTTAGGAAGTTTGCGCCAAAGCAAAATGGGAAAACGATGCTTCGCCCTTTTCTGTTCTGCATTTTAGGCCAACACACATATTCATCTAATTAACACCTAAACTGATCGTTTCCATTTCACAGCTAATAAGACATATTTTGCTTTTTAGGGGCCTAACAAGTACTACTAGATTCCTTCAAGTACCTAGAAGCAAGAGTGTTTCCTACTTCCAGATGCTGAAATATTCCCTGTAATATTTCAGGGGAGGAGGCCTGTAAAACGGTCCTGCTCCCACCCTGTTCCTCAACAGCCATTAAATCCTATATGTAGGATTTAATAGGATCAAGTCATGAGGTTGCCTACTCATACAAATTAAATACCTCTGCCTTTTAAAAGCATATCAAGAGAAATATGTCTCCTCGAGCTAGTTTATCTGTTTTGGGTTAGTGTAGAAACAGGGATGGTACAACATGGCAGTTCTTGTGGAAAAAAAACTGCTTGTTTTATGATAATGTTATTTAACTGTTATTTCATTTCATTCATACTAGTAAGAGGTTGTTGTACAGCAATGAAAAATAGAATCATTGTTGCCCCTAGAAATTCTGAAACAAATAGATTTTTTTTTATTTTTGCATTAAGATAGTTAATCAGTGTCTTTCATTGATCATACATACAACAAATACGTTGCTTCGCCAGAATGTCCCGCAGCCCCCTCCCTCCATTAAAAACCACAAAATACATCTTTTGCCGTCTTTGGCAGTGAATGATCAGATTTGAAAAGATGTCAAAAGACATCTTTGGCAACCAATGAGTTAAGAGCAACCTAGGCGTTTTCAGTGGGCTTCATTTAATAATTACAAATCTGTGGGTTCCACCAGGGGGTACCCTAAACCTGAGGGGACGCACATAAAGGTGCCAATGAAGACAACAGTAGGTTCCTGTTGGCATCTGAATATTTACATGTTTCCCGTTTAACCCGAGGCTACAGCAACTCATGGCTTTTGACTACAATGGATGTTTAGTCAACATAAAGTCCAGAGTTATACAATTCAGTGGTTATGTCCGGTATTAGCTGGTAAAGCAGTGATTTATGTTGATGGCAACACAATATTCAAGTGCACATGCACAATTTTCCCTGGGAGTGCTGCACTCAAGCCTGGAACGGTGGGCACAGCTAGTTCAGTTATTAACACATTTTTAGCAAACAGTGAGCTTAAAATAACTGAAGTCTCCAACAAAAACGGGTGAGACTGATTGACATCTGACTGCAAGACAGTTAGCAGCACATCTTGTCTTATTTTTTTGGGGCGTTTACAGGCCTGTTTCCCAAGAGGGTGCTAGTAGTTGCTGGGACCAACTCTAGCTGTGTGAGTACATTGTTTAGGTGGCCCAGAAGTGTCACAGCAACACAAATGCCACAATACTACACAATAAGCCGCAAAACATGTTCAGCCGCAACACAGCACAATTAGCCGCAACACGTCATGTTTAGCCGCAACAGCCGCAACACTAAGCCACAACACTAAACAATGAGCCGTAACAAAACACAATTAGCCACGACACAACACAATTATAGCAAGCAACCGCTCACTTCCGTTGTGGCTAATTGTGTTGTGTTTCAGATTATTGCGTCGTGTTGCGGCTTTTGTATTGCTGTGAGACTTCTGGGCCACCGTACATCGTAGCCGTTAATACACTGAGTATAAACAAGCTTTGACTGGTAGTAGAAAAGGATTCAACCTTCCTTTTGGTAGGCATTCCAGCAACACATAAACATCAACACACATTCGGTGGAAAAGGGTATAATAAGCACTTAGAGCTACTTTTTGCATGAGAACTGTTTTATGAATAACATTTGTTTTGATTTGATGTGATTAGAAGGCCCCAGCCTTCTCAAAAAGTCTAGTCTGCTTTGAATGGTCTGTTCAAACTGGAAAAGGAAGCATCACCTACAATTGTGCTTCAGCTCTAACAGTGTTTTTGAATTCAGAATCATGGAGGACATGAAAACAAATTGCCAAGTATTTTGTTTTTTTTTAATGAAAAATGAATTTAGACCCCCATGTTCAGGATATATCATCTATTCAAAACAAAAACAAAAATTCCAGGATATTAAAAACTCGAAGATAGCATTTTTGAATGCCTATGAAGCAACTGTTTTTGTCATTGTTGCACAATTTACTGGTGAGTAAGTGATGTATAGCACAAGACATACAATAGGAAAACATTACATTCACTATAAATATAAAAAACAAAAAAAAAACCCTATAAGAAATTTGGTCATTATCATGCAGATATTCATATTGGTAAACATTTGACCTTTACCACCTCTCAGGGGGGCTGGAGTAGAGGCTGACTGGGTTGGAAGGAGGGAAGTGGCTTAATGAATATTTTATTATTTTACTTGCAATTACTTTTTCTTTTTCCTTTCCATGTCATTTTTGACATTGTGAATAGAAAAGTCTCTTCTACTTTTTTTTGCAGATAATATAAATAAAACCTGTAATTGTTAAAAAAGGGACAGATTCATGAACTATAAAATAGAACACATATGGTGAAAATCTAAATATTCAAATATAGCTCTTCTTGGACGAGTTAGAGTAATTGATTTTAAAACAAGCCAGACATGATCAGATCAGTAGAACTAGTTATAATTCTGATGTGTAGCTACAGAACATTCATTTTTGTAAAACTTTTAAAACAAAAAATTCATGGCACTAAATCCATACTTTGTACTTTAGTGGGAGTATAACCAATTAGTTTTACTTGAAAATACTACACAATGTTACAATTTCATACCAAGAGAGCTATAAATGATGTTAGCATTGAGGTTTACTTATCCAATGTTAGAATTTAAAAAGCTCCAGAAATTCCCAAACATGAATTTAAATGCTGAAAGATTAAATTAAGTACATTCAATATTTCATAAATTATTCTTCGGATTCTGCCGAAGGCAACTTGCATATTAAAGAAACTCGGAAAGAGATCCAAAATGACATATAACCAAAGCAAAGGATATGTGAGCATGAAGGTCAGTCTCCTACCTTGGCGTACACACCCTCGACTTGGCTCTGATCTTAATTCAGCATCCTTAAGCATGATCTCATTTTCAGCATTGCAGGAGCGGCCCTCGTTTCCTTCCCAAGGATCCACACCAACAGGACTGGATGTGTGAATGTTTCCATTCAGGTCAAGACAGCTGTGCAGGCAAACTTCTCTCTTCCCTCTGCAGACACTGGCTGGGGAGGGTGGGCTGAGGGTTGCCCTTTTCACAGCCTTTGATGGAGACTGCTCATTAGAGGCACTGCATGGGGCACATTAGGAGATAGAAAAACACACAAGGTGTTCAGAGCCAGCAACAATTACCACATATTAGAATAATATTAATAAAGAGATGTTTGTAATAGATCATTCTAAGTAAATACATGGTAAAATCAAAACAGATCATCCAACCTTTACAAGGAGTATGTAGCAATGTGCTAATCAGTAAAACACACACAGAGTAAACAGATGTCCTTAACAACACTCCAAGACCACAAACAAAAACAGCCACTACGTATCATGCACTTGCAAGTCACACTCATCTATTCAGAAAGTTGTTATGGTTCCAAACCAGAAAGCTACCCACATCTATCATTAAAATCCTTGTCAGGGTTTGAATGAATGATGAATTAATAAAAAAAATTACAGAACAGAACAGTGAAGAAAATAACCCTCCACAGCTGAGTCCTGTGAACAAGCCCACAGCCAGAGGGAAGGCTGTGATGTCTCCCTACCACAGCAGATTAAAGGGTCTCTCGACATATTACCCTGAGCAAGAGAGCATGGCAACCCCTGGATGAAAAGATGTCTGAGAGGACTGACGGGCTCTAGTCAAGCAGCTCGTTCATATGCATTCATATGAGCCCCCCTTTGGCAAACTAAGCGTGTAACAATACAGAAAGGGCTTAAATGTATCTCCAGCATAGCCAGAAACTCTCCTCTCCACTATAAGACATACTGCAAACCTGTTACCATAGGGACCATTTCAGCTGCTGATTGTGGTTTACATATGAAGTGCATACTGTATTAATGCTCATTTGAATGCTGGGTATGGATGCGCACACATGCATATGTAACGGAGCAGAGGAGGAGAGGTCATGTTCAGACAGAGGAAAACAATGAAATGAAAGCAGTGAGATCTGAGCGCTTTGCTGTTTTTGCTGTCAAAAAGATGCCAGAGAAACGCTTTCATTAGACATGTAGGCTAATTATGCTCATGTCATTAATGAAATAGCAAGTTTTATGGAAAAAATGAATTAATCTAAAGGATTAAAACTGGCTTCAATGGGGGAAAAAAACAACAAAAAAAACCCCCCAAAGCAAAAGACAGTGCTAAATAACACTTGCAGAGCAAAGGTTATGTTTGAAAAGACTGTAGTGGCAGATTAAACCTTGGAAACCTAATGCTTACAGAGAATAGCAAATTTATTTTCATTTCATGATTATTCATGTCTGAAAAATGGGGTGTATTTGCAGTCTGTAAACAGGTGGTTTATCATCAGATGCTGTAATCTTATGCTACAGACAGATGGTCCTATCTCTGATATGCACATTTGTATGGTTGCTGCTCATTATAAATCAGTTATTTTAGTCATTTATTTAGCTGATTGTGTATATAGTTACTTGAATAATATAAATGTTAGAGGGGGACCTACAGCAGTTTATGAAAGTGATGTCCTTTCAAAACAAAAAAACAAACAAACAAAAAAAAAAAATCAAGTATGGCCCGAAAAGGACTCGAGAGATGCATTTGGCTCTTCAGCTATTCAGTGAAACCTCTTCGCAAATAGTGGCTGTCAGAAGAGTGGCTGTCAAGAAATCATTCTTAAGGAGGGCAAATGGGGAGAAAAGGCTGAGGTGTGCCAAATGATTAAAAAACTGGACTGAAAACCAGTGGCAACAGGTTCGAATGGGGTGATGAATACTCCCCAGAGCCCAGACCTCAACATTACTAAAGCAGTGTGGGATCATCTGGACATAAAATAAAATAAAAGGCAGCCATCATCCAAAGAAGAGGTTTGGAAAGTCCTTCAAGATGTCTGGAGAACTATTTCTGAAGAAATTACATGAAAGTTTGCCTAAGAGGGTTCAGGCTCTGATGAAGATTAAAGGTAGTCAAACTAAATATCGACTTTCAAGTTTGTTAGAAAATTGTACCAACTCCGTTTTGGCCTTTTATACTCTATTTTATGTTTGCATGTTTTTAAGTTAGTCACTGCATCTCTTTACCATTTCCCGGGCAGTAGTACATGCAAGTCTAAAAGGCCATTCTAACTGGATTGCAAGTATACAAATGAATGCATGACTGAATTAACATTCATTAAGCAATTATCTATTTCATGTTCACTCATCATATGACCTCATACTCTTTTTATACAGAGCCACATTGTTGCATAATATGCTGCAGTAAAAGGTGCAATAAATCCCTGGGCTATTCATTATGTCCGCATGTATATCCAGTTGTGGGATTATTAAATGTGATGGGTGTCTGGAGGCCACATGAATAAAGGAGTATCCTTATTACAAAGTTATAATCAATGCATAGAAGTTAGTTGACTCGTGTCATTTCACTAGGATGCACAGCTGGTCAGGCCCATGCAGAGGGGGGTGCCAAAGGGGCTGGAGCACCTTCCCCTTTGGGTTTCATGTAGCCCTTTTTTAACTTTGAGCACCTGCCCCTTTAGAGGTCTCTGCACGGCCCTGCAGCTGGTGGCACTTGGACGATGCAACCTGCTCTTTCTACTGAGCAAAGACAACTGGAGAGACCAGAAGAAAATATGCTCTGTGACTAGCTTCAATAACTTTCTGATGTGCAAATATAACAAGATTTTTTTGGGGGGTTAAAGGGAAATACAGAAAAATTCTGCTCACCATGTGGATGGGCTGTAGTTTACCAAGCAATGCAACACACCCAGCAAGTCATCTTCCCAGTACAGATCACTAAATCTCTCCTTCACAATGCTGGCAAACACGTGGTATTGGAGGTCCTTCAAAGAAAAGATGTACTCCCCTTGGAAAAACAGCAAAAGATAACATTCAAATGAACATGACTGAACAGATTTGGAAAGAATGAAAGTGACAGTTGTTAATTTTTTGTTTTAAATTAAAAGTAATTGAACACTTGATGGCAACTGATAATTTATATATGAGCCATTGTGTTCTATATATATATATATATATATATATATATATATATATGTGTGTGCGTGTGTGTAAACAAATGGCAATGTCTTTTTGACATTTATGTAGGAAAGAATCGTGTCATGCTACAACTTTACCACTGGAAATCACTTACTTTCAGCTCCGCATTAACACAACTTCAAGCTGACTGTTTAACTATATTGTTTAGCTATTTGTTTTAAAAATGTATCACGTTATCTATAAAAACTGCTGAGCAGTTTCTCCTTTAGCTATTTATGTGTATTTACTTTTTCAACATTTGTCTTTACCTATAAATATGTTAAATACATATATTTTAGCAGACTACATACACTGTATATCGATTAGCTAATTTTTCAATATTTATCACTTTTTCTATAAAACCGTTTATTTCTTTCACCTATTTGACTGCATATTAGCTTACTTTTGTCTTTAAGTATAAAACTGTCACTTTAAGCTAGCCATTTAATTGTACTGATTAGCTAACCTTTTCAACCTTCGTATCTTCACCTAAAAACCTGTAAGATTAATTTGAGTTTGCCCATGGTTGAAGCAAGCATCTGTGGTGTTTATCTATCTGCTCACAAATTAGTTTTAACAACAACAACAACAACAACAACAATAATAATAATAATGATAATAATAATAATAATAATAATAATAATAATAATAATAATAATAATAA
>JAOXYM010000017.1:5536441-5548506 GCA_028567055.1 Leptatherina wallacei | reverse complement strand
AACAACAACAACAATAATAATAATAATGATAATAATAATAATAATAATAATAATAATAATAATAATAATAATAATAAAATAAAGATGTCCTTTTCTTTTCCGTTTGGAATTAATAAAGTTTTATAATGTCATAATCGTTCCCCCGGAAACAATTGAGTTCTTTCTCACTTTTTTTTTTTTTTTGGCTCTGTATGTGTAGGACTAAAAATTATGCATTTATTTAAAGATACATACCCATGGCGATGTCTTCATGCCCATTGTCTAAATATCCAAGTGAAAACTCTCCTTTGAGCAGGTCTATCACCTCCTGTAGGGCAGGGTGGACTTCCAGGGGGGCAGACTTTGACACAGACTGGTTCTCCCTTTGTGTTTTTGTATTTGCTTGTCCGCTGTACACTTTGTGCACAGTGCGCTCCACTGAGCTGTCAGAAATGATTGAGCCACTACTTAAATTAGATGATGGCAAGTCATATTCCCGGGCTCCAGGCGTCACAGGCACATCTGCACAGTCCATTAACAAACCATCATTGCTTTTGGGCACTGTTATCAGTTCCTGCAAAGGCTGTGGGACCAAAGATAGATTTATATCCAACCCAAGGAGAGACTCGGGTGCCCTGACCTGCACAGGCACCAAAGAAAGATGTCCAGTTGTGGGATCCTGACGAAAGAGGTAATTGTTGAAAATGCCACAGCCGTTGAGGTTGGTAGATAATGGCAGAGGAAGAGAGGCTTCAAAGAGGGAAATATCTGAAAGAGTTGAAGGACAGTCCACCAGCATCTTGTTGCTGGAAGTTGTAGAAGTGGTAAAAACAGTCTTAAACAGAGTCAACTCTTCTGTTTGTAGACTAGGCTGTGTTGGACATGTGTATTCAGAGGGTAAAGGGAAATCCAGGTGGTTTTCCATAATATGATGACTGTTTTTTGTGAATCCATCTGCATTCCTGTAAAGCAAACAAACCCTTAAAAGCTTCACAGCACTTTTATGTTGGCATTCATTTGTTTTTATTGTGTATTTCTTTTGTTTTTCTTCT
The DNA here is from genome assembly GCA_028567055.1 of Leptatherina wallacei. Lineage (NCBI taxonomy): Eukaryota > Metazoa > Chordata > Actinopteri > Atheriniformes > Atherinidae > Leptatherina > Leptatherina wallacei. The sequence continues at coordinate 5,547,475 of JAOXYM010000017.1, read as the reverse complement.
AGTATTTCTATCCTGCTCTTTCTGCATTTACAGAGATGCTCCTGTGTGCAGATTTACAGCAGAGATGCACATCAATAGTGTTTTAGACATTCTGACAACTTGCCAGCATTGTTTAGGAGAAACAGCTGACCAAAGCCAATGATTACATCTGAAAAAACAATATCCTTCATCTTGTTAGGCCATGTAATACCCATTGGATCTGAGAGTTCTTATATGACTATAAGAAAATGAATAAATGTTTCGGACAATGCCCTCCCAGTTGTTCAACTGTCCTTGTGCATTGCATAGCTATGATAAAAGTATCCATATATTTTTCAAATCACAATACCCTTCAGTGGCAGTTCCTAGGTGTCGGCTCTCCTCCTCTGTCCCTGTAACCTCTTCATTGGTCAGGATGATGGGGGTGAAGTGTGTGGCGATGGAAGTGAAGGCCTCTGGGAGCTGGAGTTTCGTAGTGACAGGATAGCTGTGGGGAACAGGGCCAGGCACAGGAGCCAATCGGCTCTCAGTGGCCAAGGGCACAAAGCCTACACATAGTTATAACAATGCCAGATACAATATCAGTGATATTGTCTCATGCAATGGCAATTAGATGAATGATAAAAGTAGTTAGTCTCTATGAGGCATAAAGGGTAGACTGAAGCAATCTGTAGCACTGTTTTCAGAATATTCTCCTAAAATATGGTATAATTAGTGCAGAAACTCTGCACATCAATATATTGCATGAGGGTCATCTATAGTTGAGTAAGGCTGTCCTACCACTGTTTTGCGCAGGCTCTTCACATGAACACTGTTGAGTCTCAGTTCCACTCAAATCATCATCTGCGTCACTGGATTTTGAGGCTGGCTGAAAGAAACATGTCCAGTTCATGACAACAAAGAATATCCTTTTTCTCAATTAGACAAAACAGAGAAATGATTAAGAACATCATGCATAATCTGGATCAGGTGCTAATGATACTCCACGAATGAATAGATGCAACAGTGTAGATGGTGGAAAATTACCGGGTGAACTCTGCTGATGAGGTTGTTCCAGACAGTCTCAGCATTTGTCCCCTGGCGTGATAAGTTGTCACGGCAACTCTGAAACAGATACACATGTCTATCAACAAGTACTGTATGTGGAAAATTAACAACTTACTGGCTTAGTACAAATAATAGTAAATGATGATGAGGAAAGTGTTTTGTTGACAACACAACAGCACTTTGGCCAACTGGATTCTCTATTATTCAATCACAAGCGTTTTTTCTTTTCTTTTTACTTTTAAAGAAAAAAAAAGATTTGCTTCTTAAGAAAGATACTCTTCTCTGAAGTTGGGGTTTCTGCACAATGATGTGAAAAAAAATCAAAGCAGGTTTTATTTAAAGTGAATTTTCCATCCAACTAAATGCAATTCAAAGTTCTTTCTGGAAGAGGACGTAAAAGCCAGGAAGACAAATGAAAGCAAACACGGTAGTAGAAAAAATGAATATAAAAGCAGAATAATACATGTGTGTGTGTGCGTGTGTGTGTGGGGGGGGGAGCACATAAAGTAATCAAGGGTGAATAAGAACACAAGATTTACTTCTCAAAAAATTCAGTATTCTTCTCCTGACCCTGATCTTTCGTCACTTCAAGCCAGACATGTGTAATAGGTTCAGCAAAGATCTCTCTGTGGGTTCAACAATAACGCATGACATTTTACACTACGTGATCTCCTCATTCAATAAAAACCCAGTGAAAATGCAGAAACAGTGAGTGAAAAGCAAAGCATACCATTACGGCTTCAATAAGAATGACTAGAGCAAATAGCGGCTGTTAATCAAACATAGTTAACAAATCAACCTCTACAAAAACAAATGTGTTGGAGGTTTGCTGGTCTGAAGCATTCAGGTGAGAGCTGGGTGTTGTTGCTACACATCCATATTGGAAGGATTATGAGGCCTTTTCCGAACAATTGAGTCCATCATTCTACAGTAAGAACATTTGCCGGTCCTCACAGGAGTGGACCTCCCAGCAAGGTCAAACCATGCAAAGCTCAGAAAAACTTTGTCTGTCCAGAGAATGGGCCATATATAAAGAGAAGCAGAACAGCAGAAAAAAGAGACATAAAAAATAAACAAAAAACTGAATGACATAAAACAGGTGTGAAGTCCATGATCCTGTAGATGTGCAAATGAAAAGTTCATCAAAGTGCTTCACCGTAGACATGATGCAGCTCAGTTAGCATGTTAAACATTAAAGGTTCATGACAAAACAATTTTTTTAAAAAGGCTGTCCACTAGAGAAAGAAGAAATGCTAAAACAGTTTAGGTTGGCAAAGTTGCATCTGAACAAACTACAAGACTTCTGGAACAATGTTTCTCGACAGACGAGATCAAAGTGGAGATGTTTGACTGTAATGTGCAGCACCATGTTGGTTGTAAACGGAGCAATGAATACAAACACCTCATGCCCTTATGCAGCCACAGGACCTGGACACATTTTGCTCCAGGTCCCGGTCCACCGTTCACCGCAACAATATGAGAGACTCATGTCATACAGAAAATGATTAGTCTAAGTAAGTGCTGTGAAAGATGGCTCTACACACACTGCTTCTGCATTTTGACTTTGTTTTTGTTGAATAAACAATGCCACTGTGCATCGTGTCATGTGATGCTAATCTGACATTTTATCTAACTAATTTCAAGACTTCATTCAAATAAGTATTTATTCATTTTTATTATGTCCTGTTTCATAAAATCGTAGAATTGCCAAGGTAGCTTTGTCTTTTCACATGAAACTATTTAGCAATAGACCGAATGGACAAACTGTTGAGAAAGGTTTCTTACATAATGAAAAACTTGAGACAATCAGGGAGGCAGGATTTTATGTTAAAAGTATGTTGATGTTATTTGCCAATTATTACTTGAAACCTTTCGACGAGGAAGGACATACAGGCTTATTTGGACAATGGACATCATTCAGACCAGTACATGGCACTCTGTACCAATCCCAGTTTGTTTGTATTTAGACAATAAAAAGATGAAGAATCATGCTACGGGGATATGTTGCAGTCAGTCAGTCAACAAGTTCTGGAAACAAATCTCGCCATGTTTAAAAAATTCCTTTAAGAAAAAGGATGAAAAGGAGGATAATGATAGCAAACATATCCGAAAATTCACAAAGGAGTTTGTGCAATTTGATGCTTTGGTACATTCCTAACACCCCCCTTTGACCTGAATACCCTCATGTTAGACTTCAAAAGAACAGCACTTGCAAAATAACTTTAATATTTCACAGAGGTGGACACTTTTTGGAAGACTGAGCATGAATCCCCCCAAAGAGAACTTGCTTATAATTAGAAAAGTGATATTTAGATTTATGCCCTATAAAAATAAAGGTCAACTTGTGGTACATCTGCAAAACCACACATAGTGTTCGGTGGCATTAAAAACTAAGAAAAGTAGAAAATCTAAACTACACTCAAAATAAAACAAGTTACGATGACTTTAAATTCTTCCCTTTCAATACGAACATCAATAAGTCTGTTCGTTATCCACATCTTTTACATAAAAGCAACTCAGTGTTTAGTAAAGGAACCATGAAGTGAAAAGCACAAAATGTAATCCATGTAAAACTGTCAAACTGCTCCCGAATGTAATTCGTTTTGCACAATGACTGTCTTTAAAGTAAGACATCCTTGAATGAGAAAGTTCAATTAGAGAATCAGAAGAGAAGACTGGAAACAGAAAAGCACACAGATGTTAAAAAACCCTGCCGTGGTAAATATCGGGCCAATGCAAGAGGGAACTGGAATGGCTTTGCGAGTCATCGGGCAAGAAAATCGAGTAACTAAAAGCTTCATGTAAGGCACAAGGTTTTCTTATCTGCCAGTGTCAGGCAGACACAGCCTCAAACATTACTGTTTCATATCCACTCAATGTTAAAATCTGAAAGGCGAATAATACTTTTTTAGCCATTACGATGGTAGGTCTCTCCATAGGCGTCCTCTTAGCCATCTCCAGGAGCAGTCTCTTCAGCTTACGAGGCATTGCCAGCTTTTGATTAGGTGATAAACTGAACTTGGCTGTGGCCCAGAGAATAGCAGCAACCCCATAAACACAGACCTGAGCAAAGACAGAGCAGAAGAGAAGAGGAAACACCTACAGACGAAGCAGAAAATGTGATCATGTAAAAAGAAAATGAGGGTAGTTCAGACGGACAGACCTTCTCCGTTACAATACCATGTTCTTGATACTCAGGCGCAAGATAAAAATCATCTTGGGATCCTACAGAGAACACATGAAGTTAATTATTCCAGTCAAAAAATCCTACATACACTGTGTGCTTTATGCCTTCTCACCTATATTTTTAGGCTTCAGAAAGAGCACCTCTCCCTTGCAGCTCACATACATTGTGTCCAGGCATAAATAAGCTGGAAAAGTCGCACAAAGTGACCACAACCGTTAGCAACAACATAACCTACATCATGCTTTGCTCTCTTCAGAGTTTCCTTCAACCAGCCCCCACTACTGTAGAATATGGATGTTAAATGCACATTAAAATGCTCTTTCAGAGACGGTTAACTTTGGTTTTAAGAAAAAGAACAAGTAAGATCACCTGGAAAGTCCATGTAGGTTTGCAGTGATGACATGCAGGTGTAACACAGAGCCCACAGCTCATTAACAGTCAGCCTCCGTCCACAAAGAGTCAATAACTCTCTCAGAGAGATCCACTGGATAGAAAACAACAACAAAAGAACATTTTAAAACAGGAATGACTGACTTTGTGTCATCAGTAACTAACTAAATGATACGTTTTCAAATGAAGGTTATTTCTTATCTTCCCTAAAATGAAATGACAAAGAACTCTATAAAAGTGTTTGCAAAAATAAATGATGATAGTGGACATTTGTGGGACGAGTAAACTTTGGATCCCGCTTGAAAAAGTGTGCCCAGATAAAGATTGTAAGCTGGAAAAACAAAGGGAAAAAAATGTCTTCAAAATAATATTCAATATTGTGAACCTAGCTTTTCCACCTCCTATGGCCAAATCAGTGTGTGAAAACCTTAGAGAGCTCTTTAAAATCTTGAAATGATAACAGCAATAAAGCCTGAAATACCTCCTTATGAGAACATATGTCATCAGCACATAGCCTGGAACACAGAGTTGTATGGATTCAAAAGCTGTAGCAGGAGTATCATTTTTTCTCACGTTCGATCTGTTCTTTTAAATCATTTCTGTCAATATACCCCCAATACCTATAAGCAATGTTTCAGTAAGGATTTAAAGCTTGTTTGTTTGTTAGCCTATAAGTAGGCACTTCACATCAGATGTCCTTACATTTCCATGTGTGTATTTCATGTCCCACAAGTCCTCCAATCAAACCCCCCCAAAAGGTTATTTGTTCATACCCTTAAATACAACCCATAGGGACACCCTCTAAACCAGTGGTTCTCAAAGTGGGGGTCGTGACCCCCGTGAGGGTCGCCAGATACTTGTAAAAAAGAAATAGCCCGCATTTCTCAAATAAATTTGGGATTTGTATCAGGGCTGTCAAAATTAAGCCAGAGACGAATCTAAAATTAGTTCCTTAAGTTTTTTAACGCATTAATGAATAAACAACAAAGTTAGTACACATACCATATTAAAAATCTAAATTTGGCATCATCTCGGTAAGAGAAGGCGATTTTGGGCATGTAGGTGCTTTGTCCCAGAGGTGAACCAAATCCACTAAAAACCACTTTATCCTTCTTATTTATGAAGACTTTGATAGTTTTCAAGCCTTATATTTAGAGGATGGCTGCAGGATAACCTGTCTAATACATCATACAATAAACCACTGTCATCACGGGAGGTTGCAAACATCAATGTATGCTATCTTGGGGGTCGTGGCTCAAAAAGTTTGAGAACCACTGTTCTAAACTAGCAGATTTCAACCTGGTAGTAATAAAGATCACTGGGGGTGTGGCGAAGCCTTCACTTCACAGAAGTTGTAAAAATTACTTACACACATGTATAATAATATATCTCATGCCTGAAGCGCAGCTGTTATGGAGGATAAAGGATTGGTAACTACTGCCCCTACTGGCAGCAGGAGGAAACTACAACACTTATGAGTATGTGGACATTCATGGGTAGGGCTGAAATACATCCTTTCTACAATACTATTTTTACATTTCACATGCCAAAAAGTTTGCTCATTTTATTAAAAGAACTATGTATTGTGTGTCTACATAAACAAATGACCTATGGGCAAATTTATTTTAGAGGGGAACGGTTTCCTAATATCTCATAGAAATAAGCCTTTTCAAGTGGATATAAGCATTTAGAGCAAATCTTCCACTTAACATACAAATAATGTCAGAAATCTATTAATCAGCCAGTCACTCTTACTCAATGCTTCCCTATGAAGACTTAAAAAAAAACAAAAGATAATTTTTCATCTTATAAATAACAGCAGGAAGTGGGGGATGAATTAAAGGAAGAGGAAAACCAAACAATCCCAAAATCATTTCTCTTTTTTCACAAATATAACCCAAAGATGTGGTGCAAAAGAAGATTCATGAATACAGAATCTTTCTGGCATCGACTAACCTCATCTTGAGATTCTTCATTCAGGCACAGCATGCTTTTGGTCATGTAGTTATTGGGAATGTAGAGGCTGTGGTTCTCCAAAGAGTCCTGCTCCATTTCCAGCTCTTGGTAGGACGTACAGGAAGATTCTAGATCTCGGATGCTGCCTTTACAGTGACTTTCATGGCACTCTTGCAAATTAGTTTGTACGGTGCAAGTCTCTAAATCCTCCTCTCTTAAAGACTCTTCCTTGCTCACCTTGGCACTACAGTGTGGATAAGACTCACAGGACTTTCCTCGGTTGAGTCTTTGAAGTCTGTTACTCCACATAGTCGAACTGCTCACGTGTTCATCTGCTCCTATCTCGGTGAGGTCAGAAACAGGTATGCTAATGTCTCCGTGAGGTGGGGTGGATAGACATGGAGGGTTGTTGGAGTCAGGAACAGAGCAGGAGCGATTAAGGGCACCTCTCGCCCTGTTCAGCCTCTGCTGGGCTTTCCTTCTCACTGGGGAGCTGTTGTGAGACCGGCAGTCCATCTCATCTGTCATGATCAAACTGTCTCCCTCACTGCTATCCATGTCCTCGGCCCAGAGAGAGGAATCCCAGCCCGCGCACACCTGTAAATTGGGCACACTATCATTTATTTAAGCCGTTCTGAGGTATAAACAGTAAAAACAACAAGTTATATAACTTCACATTCTGAAGCAGAAAGGAAATCCCTTCGGGAACAAAAGGCCTTCTGACTGCCCTAATTTCATACTAGGTTAAGTATAGACTTCCAAGCAATACCAAGAGATGTAGCTTGCCTGGTTCAAAACTGAAAAGAAAATGACTAAGAACAGAAAGGAAGATCCACATTAGAGACAACTTTCATTTACTAGTAGTTTACCATTTACTTTAATCAACTAGTAGGAACAACAAAATAATTGGTTTATCATAAAAAGGTGCTTCACTGGAGATGAGCTAGTTGTTTTGTAAAATGGTTAACCAATGCTTTAGAATCAGAAAACTCACGAATACAGGAACAAATACTTGTTCAGGATCCACCTCATGTGATTCATTCTGACATAATGGCAGAGTTACCGTATGTAGCAATTTTGTTGTAAGCTGATATAAAATGATGAGATTCTGTAAGATGTTTAGAATTTGATAAATCAATCAGACTTCAAATATTTCAAGTCTGCAAAGCATCTTTTAATCATGGCAAGCTGTTATATGAAATCTATGGAGAGAAAGTAGACTCAAAAACACCTACAAATGTGTAACACAGGATTTACAGATGTGTGTTAGTAACTATGTAAATGTGTCTTTAAATACACATGCAAATATCATGCAATTTGAGTGGGAACTACTTCCTGCTCCAAGGTACATGTTACTGAACACTGAAGTGCTGACATGAAGCTGAAAAGTGTTATTTAAACATTTCAAAACAAAGAAGATTTAAAGTTTTAAATCATTTGTTCAGAATCGAGTGCATTCTTGTATAAAATAGTTTTCAGTTCTACCAAAACTTTGCTTAATATCTATCGATCTAATTTGGGCATGCTATATATACACATAAAATGTATATACATCTACCATATAGGCTTTGTGTTCATCAAATGACTTATGACACATTACTTCCCCCAACATGAAAGTACATAAGAAGCTCCTTTAAGTAAAAAGTACAGGTGCAACTTCATCTGCATTTACTTGGTACGACTCAATACATGTTTTTTTTTGTTTTTTTACAGTATTGCACACCAGTAATAAAGCATGTTCTTCATCACAAAGTACTGTGATGAAGTATATCTGGGATATCATTTCGTATGTGGGAGGATGTTGATCAGTAACAAGTTTATTGTTGACCAACTCAGACCATAAACAATTGATGAGTTACATCATTTTAATTCTTCCCAAGGTAAGAAGCGCTCTGTAAAGTTGTTTCCATTCCTCCAAATACAAGATTACATTGAAACAGGCAAAAATGACTTCAAGCAGGTGTATATTCATTTTTTTTTCATTTATAGTCCTTCTATTCACTTTATTATTTATTCATCTATTTAATCCATTTGCTTCTTATTTATTTATGTCTTCACACAACAGCTTTTTAATCAGACTTTCCATTTTCAGAGAAAATAATTAGCAAAATCACTGCTCAGTTTTTGCTAACCCATTAATCCAACTGTTTTGGAAAAATGATGGGATAAGGAATTTCATACTCGCTGAACTTTTCAAAAGTCTTAATAATAAGACGAAGAGGACACACACAAAATACCATCAAAGCTAAATATTTGTGCAGTCTGAGCTAGCTTTTGCTGCAACTTCATGTTAGCTAGCTAGCACTTAGCTTGATCTGAATGTGTTAAGCCGCTAGGGGACTGCTACAGAAAAGGGGACGACTAAAAATTTCTTTCACCGATTTGCAGCTTTAATACTGTAAATGTCCACAAGTTCTATTGTTTTCTACGCACATGCCCAGTATTGCTCGACTTGAAAGTCAGATATGGTAGCCCACACTACAAGAGTTTGGATCTGCTAAAAAACCAACAAAACTTTCAATTTCAGGTTGACCGTTTAAAGATTTTGGTTAAAAAAACAAAACAATTCTTCCAACTAAAGCGTAATACCTGCTGCCTTGACAGACTATTTGTCACAGAGCTGTCAGACAGATCTCTGCTCTTATCGTCCGAGCTCAGTCTTTTTAGAAAACATCTAGGTTTGGAGTGCTGCCATCTTGCCTCCCAGGAGCCTTCCGGACCATCTGTGGATGTACAAAAGGCAGCAATTAAAAAGGCAAGAAAACCACTGTGAATACCCAACAGTCAGCTGCTCAACAAACACACGATAAATATAATAACCTTGAAAGTTTGAGACTGATTCAATGGAGAGCACACGTCGTCCAACAGAAGACAGTTTCCGGCACACAGCTGCAGAGGAGGTATGAGACAGCCGCTCTTCAGCCAGCAAGATGATGTCCTGTAGGAGTATTAAACTAAAAGGTTTGTAATATTCAGACAACACTTTTCCTCCTTAATAGATTTGAAAAAAAGGTTAAGCTAAAGAAAAGCAGTGGTAGTGGGATGAAGCTACTTTCTGTCACTACTAACACTGAATAAGTCTTTAGATTGTATAAGCAACATTACAACACGGCAACTAGGATCCTATATCAGACAAGACTAGAACAACATTGTTCACCCACAGGTCCAGCTGGTCTCCACAGCTCCCAGATGCTTACAGACTGTTGTTAAGAGGAGAAATGCTTCATATTGCTAACATTTTTTACAATATCTCTGAACATTTCATTTATTTTATTTGTTGTATTGTGTATTAGTAATAGTTTATGATCTGCAAATCATTACATGAGTTTTTATGTGAGATTTTACACAGGGGTTAAAACATTTTTGCTTAAATTGTGATTTACTTCATCCGACATTTTTTCGTGCAGTCTATCAACAAAGTAATGTCCAATAATCATACATTTTATAAACAACTTCTATATAAAAGAAAAAAAAACCACATGCATATTAGGTTAATTGGTGATGCACATATTGTGGCTGTGAATGTTTGAGTGGTTTCTCTCCATGTCTGCTCTGTGATGAACTGGTAATCCCTCCAGGGTGCATCCTGCCGGTCACCCAATGATAACTGGGATAGCTGGCCCACAACTTTCAACTGGCTAATGGATGGATGGATTAATGTACAAGGCAAATGAATGCATGTAGTAAATAATAATATCATGTCACTAAAATTATTTTTACTTATTCAAACTCATAGTAAAGGTACTTCTGACTGGATAATGTCCAAGCCACATACACTCTGATTTGCACTTACACAACATTTCCACTTGATGTTGCTAAAGAACTCCAACTAACCAAAGTACATTTACTGAATGTACAGTTAATAGTCATATGAGGGGAAATAAAAAGCCAGAATTACTGCAAAAACACCTTTTTTTCATATCTATGACTCCGCTGTATGATGAATTATTCAGAGATGATACTGACGTCACACTGCTGCTTCACTTAAACCTGTGAGACATTTTTAGGAATTTATATTTTGGATATAAAACAACTCATCACTTCATCATACGTTTATAATTCATGCACAACGTTCTATTAGTCATTTAAATAAAATAAAAACTTGTACTGGCCCCCGCAAAAACCTAAAATTGCATTGAAATTAACAAAAAACTAAATAATTTCTCATATTACAATATCCTTACTGATGTGAGACATTGATTATTCAACACCTGTCAGATGATGCTAAAACCAGACAGCCTTTTACAAACCATGATGGCAGGAACAAAGATGGGTTTTTGTACCTGCAGGAGAGGCCTGTCTTCAGGCTTCTCCTCCTGCATCTGCTCCAACATCTTCTGGATTTCTTCTCCCAGGTCTGCCTCAAGCTCTGGCTCGATGACGAAGCTCAGTGCAGCAGAAATTGTGGAGCCCAAAGAATAAATATGGCCCTGCAGCCGGGGGTGGAGAGGCAGAAAACAGTATCATCATCATGA